>JBAMJV010005659.1:92500-105761 GCA_037951105.1 Echinarachnius parma | reverse complement strand
CACCCAGATGATCAGAAAAAAATTCACGATAAAGTATACGATTAAAGTGTGCGATTTTGCAAATTTCCTCGTAAATATTGGAAGAAAGTTCACAATAAAATGTGCGATTTTGCAAATGTGATCGTGAATATTGCAACAAAGTTCACAATAAAATATACGATTTTTGCAAATCGTGAAACAAAATTCACAATAAAATATGCGAATTTGCAAATCTCATCGTGAATCGTGAATCCAAATTCACGAATTTGCAAATCTCATCGTGAATCGTGAATCCAAATTCACGATTCACGATGTCCCTTCAGGGCCACCATAGTTTATGGACGAAAAAAAAAAGTTAAGGCCGAATATAAAAAAGATGTTTTTACCAAATTTTTGTCGATTTGCGTGCGCACGTAATTTTGACTTGACCCGCGCGTACTCCGTCATTATAAGTCAACAATGACTCAAATTCATAGAGTGTGTTGAGAAATGTATAAGGATTTTAAAACATGTGAAATTAAGACATTTTTTCTTGTTCATTTGCGTTAGGCGCGCAAATACGAGCGCACAGGACGCGCACGCGCGGATATTTTTGAAACGCTTAAAATTGTCTGAAACATGACTTAGGTTGGGGGTTTTGAACATTTTTTTGGACATTTATTTTCATTTGACGCATGCGTACGCGCCCGTCTCCGAGTGTAAGCCCATACGCATGAGCTTAAAAGACGACGATTGACCTGATTAATATGTATGCGAAATTTGAATTGCAATTGATTTTTCATGACTGAGATATGATGATTATTGAAATTTGACAAAATGGGGGTCCTGATGATGTCACAGTAATGTGACGTCACTGGAAAGCTTCTCAGATCTAAGTTAGATCATAATCTATCGTCATGTGAAGAATCATGACAATCGATTCATGCATGTGATCATGAGATATGCGACGCACAAAAGTGGGAAGAATAATAAATACAAATCTTGACGAAATCAATAGGGTGATACGTACGATATGATATACGTATCACCCAATAATAATTATGACACAACTTTTCAAACACACAACCATAATACACCAGTTCACAGATAGCATATGGGACGTTTGACCCCTTGACCATTGAATTCTACAATCATGGGTAGGATATAAAGCCTTTACTCTGTGCAGTCATGGTTCAGAGTGGCAGATGGTTGGTCATGGGATATCCTTTGTTACTTTCATGAGAACAATTGATCAACCTTCGCATCAAGGAATTTCCAATCGATGTACTCAGGAATAACAAGTAAAGAACCTTATCCAAGTCCTTTCAATTCGATGAATGCCGAATTCGTACAATTGACCTTTGTATTGCACATGCGCAAAACGTAACTCCGAACTGGCATATTCTCTACACTTACCATGCTTACAGACGTATTTAACCTCAAGGTACTTGTATGTACCAACGCAAGGATCGCCGAAAAATTCGTTGGTAGCGGGGCACTGCGCACGAACTCATGCCATCGCATTGAACCCTCAGGATGTCCAAGCTGCAGGAAGCATGGCAGTCAAGGTCGTGGATGCTTGGATGTGGGGCAGACTTCCCCACCCGATGTCCTCCCGTAGTTCGCCTCAATGATGATGATGGTCTTTCCGATTCCACAGCTCAGATGTAGGTTTCTGCCCTCGCACGGACCTGGAGTATTCCGCGGAACTTCGGGTTCGCATTGAAACAAGAAGGGCAGAACAAAAACTTGTTACAATTTTGATACAATTTCCAACGCAAGTAAATATTTACGTTACCCGTCGTTATCCGACCAGATTGAAGATTTTCCATGGTTTCATCTTAACCAAAATATTTCCGTCTCGTACAATAAGAATTTCTGAACAGTTATAATATAGGTTTTCTCGGCCAATTTTGTAAGCTTCTTATTCGTTTTGTTAAAGGGTGACTAAATTAAAAAATAAAAACGCTTTGGTTGATCTATGATAATGAATACATCACATATATGTTGACTATTCATGTACATTTCTGTCATATTTTTAATATTATTTTGTCTATTATTTTTATTCTACCTGCTAAGATCCACCCCCTAAAAATACCCTACACAATTGACTTCTCTGACAACACAATACCATTCAACCACCGATCAGCTAGATAAACATTTACAAAAGATATGTTCTCACCCACTGAGTACCGTATTTCATTGAAACCTTCTTTTCATGGTGAGAGTGGGCATTGTATAAAGCTTACAATACTATTGTAAACAGCTTAAAACTGGTAGTCAGTTGACGTACCAATGTCTTTTGTTCATCTAGCTGACTGATGGAATGGTATTGTGAGGTCAGAGAAGTCAACACAATAGCTTCTGGCAGGTTTTTTCAGGGGTGAAGCTGAGCAGGTAGAAAAAATAAATAGAAAATTAATATAACAAATATGACAAAAATGTACATCGAAATAGTCAACAGATATGTGATGTATTCATTATCATAGATCAACTAAAGCGTTTTTTTATTTTTTAATTTAGTCACCCTTTAAGCGTGTCATTCAATTTTGGAAGTTTCTTTGTATATACCGGGCGTATCAAAAAAAAGCGTTACACTTTTGAAATAATTGTCAACATTACTTTTTATATATTTATAAGATTGTTTCATGTCGATGGATGCCCCATGGTCTCATCTATCAAGTGCCACTAACAAAACAAATTTTTGGTTCACGCTTGGGCGAACACTGGTTCTAACATTTTTTGACTTAGTGATTAAAGACAAATGGCTTGCGCCAAATTGAAAGAAGAGGGACAATTAACAGCAGACAGACTGAATGTACTCCCATTCAAACAATTGCTCTTTGCCATTAAATTTAGATTGTAATGATTGTGTAATAATTTTGTGGCAATTTTCTATCATAATTTAACGATTTCATTGTTTTATATGCATGGGTGAGAATCAATAATGGGTAATTACTTCAAGAACTTTTTTAAAGCACAGGCACATCAAAACCACATGCCAGTCATTCATTCAAAAAGTACCAATCAATTAATCTTCAAATCATTCAACCGATTCATCAATCAATCAATGAGAAATCAATCAATCAATTCAATCAATCTAATCCATCCATCCATCCATTCGTTCATGTATGCTTCTGGGTCATCTTTTGTATGTGTCACACTCAATGAAAGGATTTGCATCGTTAATGAGGACAGGCTGGAAAATTTTGTCATTAACGATGCAAATCCTTTTATTATCTATAATCTATGGCTTATTTATTCTAACCATGCATAAAGCAATGAAATCATTTAAATTATGATAGAAAATTGCCACAAAATGATTACTACTATCATTAAATAATCTTAAATTCATGGCAAAGAGCAATTTGTTTGAATGGAGTACTTATTCGGTCTCCTGGTTTAATTGTCCCTCTTTTTTCAAATTGGCGCAAAGCCATTTTTGACACTCTGTACAAAAACAGTCGGTGGTTCGCCCAAGCGTGTACGAAAATTTGTTTTGTTAGTGGCCACTTGATAGATGAGACCATTGGGTCAATCCATCGACATGAAAAATCTTATAAATATATAAAATATGTATTTTGAAAATTTTTTTCAAAGTGTAACGCTTTTTTTGATACGCTCTGTATACAGAATTCCTACTTTCTTACGAGTTACAGAGCATAAATCATTTATATGTGTATTCCAAATCAAATGCATATCAATATAATTTTATTTCCAATACAAATAGAACTATGTACTTCATTCAATAACTCATTTTTGTTTTTATTTTCACTACTCCTACATTCGAGACTCTTTTCTCTATGGCTTAATACTCATAAAATTAGTTTTATTTATTAAAGTAATGTATATGACGGCAAGAATGTGTTTTCTGAAATGTGTTTTTAAGTTTTTCCAATAAATAAATATCTGCTTGAATTATAGGCCAAAAGAATGAAAACAAATATTAGAGTCATCAGCAAAGAGTCTTCAATATTGTTGTAGTCTGGGATGATCTAGGCAAACAATTAATCGTTTCGTCTTTTAGAAATATATTTCCGCGTGGCGAAGTTGTGGTCAATTTATTGTAGGGTTAGGTTTTTATATTTTCTGTTTTTTCGGTATTTTCCCTGTTTTTCACGAGTTTCGAGATTTCTCTTATAATTACTTATGTACTCGTTTTCCTTTACATGTACTTTCCCTGTATATTCAACTACATTCATACATTAAAAACAAATCAAGGGAGAGAATACTTCTTGTGGAAAGCAATCTTCTGAAGTTCTGACGGTGTTAGGTAAGTCTTTCGTGGATTCATTTTCTTTACATGAGTTTTGGCAAAATTCATTTTTCAACTTTTCACTTTTATGTGTCATGAGTATTGATAATTGCCATCCCTGCTTTGGGGGTTGGGGACTGGGTTTGGGTGCAAAAATCATTCTATTATTTCTTTAGATTCTGGCAAATTTTTCATTTAGATACATGCATAATAACCATCACAATTATTAGTGATCCTATATCATATTTAACTATGTTTTCAATAGCAGCTGCTCCATTTTTAAAAAGAAATGTCACACACTTTAAGGGATAGTACAGTTTTGGTAAGACTGAGCGTTACTAACCGAAATCTGCGCAATGACATTCTCGAAAGATATAGAAATTTACAAAAGCCATTAAAACGCGAGAGACCGCTCTCTACATAAAACCTTTTTCCATACACAATTTGTGATTTAATCAAAAGATCATCAACAACTATTTAAAAACATCTATTGAAAAGGGGACAGTTCAGTTTTGGTATTATACCCCTATAATAGAGGGTTCTACACAAAATAATTTGCTTGTGATATAATGTAAAACTGATTGTCAGATTTGAAACAGCATACAATTTTAAGTGACATAATAAACTTAATTTGATCAAAGTCGGCTCAGAAATGGCTTAAATGTTCATAAACATAACCATTTGGAATATTAGTGGGGCCTCAGAAATTTTCGTTAATTTCGAACCAACATAGACACATTATTTCTTAAATGCTTACCCTTTTTTACAAATTTACAAAAGAGGTTTTCAAGTAGTTTTTGGTTATCTCTATTTAATCACTATTTCATCTAAACGTGACATGCACAATAATTTTTCATTCCTTTCGAGCATGGTGGAGTTATATCTACTCGCTTGTAATGGAATTCTTTAGGTTTTGGTTTGTAAAATTTAGTTTGACCAAAACTGTACTTTCTTTACCACACTCCACTTTCCCTTTAAGGCAAAAGTAAGGGGCACCCATACAGTGCACTAGGAATAGCGCAATGAGAGGAGGTTGAAGGGGGCAACAGTGTTTACATTTCCCGGGGGGGGGGGGGGGTCTGGTCCTCATTGAAAGAGGGGTATCATGCGTGACCAAGAAAACGAGTAATTAGGGTGGTTTTTCACGATCAGGCGAGATACTCGAGTATCTCGTTTAGGGTCTCAAAATCACCCAAAATCAGGAAATAGGGTATCTATTTTAGGCTGATGAATTACTCGTTTAGGGTCTCAAAATACCCCCAAATCAGGAAATAGGGTATCTATTTTAGGCTGATGAATTACTCGTTTAGGGTATCAAAAAGATGAATTACTCGTTTATGGTCTCAAAAACTCAGCTTACTTGCTTAAAGGGTATCAAAAATAGCTATAACTTGCTTAGGGGTTTACAAAAAAATTGATTACTTGCTTAGGGTATCAAAAATACTTGCTTAGGGGTTTACACAAAATTGATTACTTGCTTAGGGTATCAAATTACCGATAATCATACTTGCTTAGGGTGTATTTTTTGCACCACGCAAATACTCGTTTAGGGTGCTTTTGGCAAGTCCTTGGTCACGCATGTACCCCCCTTTCTATGAGGACAGACCCCCCCCCCCCCCCCGGGTACATTTCACCAAAACTGGGCCTACTATCTCTCTTATTACTGAAAGTCAAAGAAATAACTAAATAAAAGACATAATATTCTACAACTGTTTATGCAAATGACACGAAGACTTGTTTGTAAGCTGTTTTTAGATTATTTATGCGTGAGTAGTTTGATTTTGATTCTGTACCTATGCAGTTGGAAAAGGATAATTATACCTTTGATTTTATATAGTGAACATATCATCGTTACCATGGTTACTATGTGACCGAAAATGAATAAATGTTGGTAAATGTGTTGCCAGTTATAATCAAAATGAAAACTAGTTGTGTAAGCTTACTCATGTCTTGCACGGACGCCATGACCAAGATAACGCTCATGAGAAGTCGAAGGTCAAACATGATGTTCTTTTTCGTATGGCTTACGCTGCTTTGCCTTGATGGTTTCCCTTCAAATCGTCTATCTCCAAATCAATGCTCGTCTCTCTCGACCCGCGGATATACTTCTGGTGTAAGGAGAAGAATGGTAGGTGCAGTAACTTTGTGATGTTAAGCTGGTGGGAAGGATCGTTTTATAGGGTATCGGACAGAAATCAAAATTGTTTACGTACATCTACAGTACTGAATTGATGACGTGAGTATTTTTAAGATGGCGAGTATTTAAACTGTATAATACCCCCTTCATACGCATGCACACTAGGTTGCTATATGCGTGACCTGATACATCCACTAAGTATTGTGTACAATATTCACGTGGAATTGATGTTCTATAGCCGAGTAATGAGCTAAGATGCAAATTGATATTCATAAACTCATTCCCACTGATTTCGTTCACAGCCATCAATTTCCAGTGGATAGTTAGAAATCCGAAAAATAAACCGTAATAATCCTTTTACACGAAAGAGTAATTCGAATATCAAAAACCTGTTCCATGTTTCTATCTGTAATACTAATGTTGCATGCTATAAGAGAACCACTACAGTTTTAATTTAAATATCTCGATTGGGACAAAATTACCAGTTCCCCTTTATAATTAGCTGAAAGAGGAAGTTTACATTTGATTTATCAAACGCACCGCTTTATGAATAAATGGGGCGGAATGAATATATAGTTGTTTGTGTGTGACATGAATACCAACCATGATACAGGCGACGTCAATGCCCTAAGGGTTCAAAGAATTTGACATTTTTGAAGATTTATTGCCAATAGGTAAGCGTAATTGTTCATTGATTTCAGTTCAGTTCATTTTAATCATGCTGGCAAGAAAAACATCAATTCCTCAATCTATGTAAATTTTCTTTTCTGGCAGTTAAAGCAGTGAATATTATCAGTGAATCTATGTTTGTTTATTTTTGTTTATTTTATTTAATCACGGTATATACAATAATAAAATGCCCGCTTTCAGCTACAAGCTGTTTTTCAGCAGGGCCGTGAGACAAAAGAATACAGAAATACATAAAATAATACAAAATATTAATTACAAACAAGTTATTTAAACAGGGGAAAAATAAACATATTTACAAAGATTGGGGTAATAATAATTTACTAATCAGAATGAACGAGGAAACCAATAGGCATAAATATATACATGAGTAAAACAATCATTGAACAGCTATATGCACATGAATTATAAATCTAGTATGGGTAGCTTCATAATTTCCTTTTTAAATATCTTAACGTCGTGTATAATTCGTAAATAAATAGGTAGAATGTTAAACAGTTTTGATGCATCATATAATGGGCTATTTGGAATAAAGTTTGTGCGGGGTCGAGGCAATTCAATTTGGGTGTTTGCATGTCGCAATCTATAATCTAAGTGGGGTTTTAACTCTATGCGGGATGACAACAATGGAGGGGCAAGATTGTGTAGTAACTTAAAAATAAAACCAAAGCTTGTTTCTTTCGGCGAACTTCCAGTTGATCGACACCAAGTGTTATATATAAAGTTTCTCTATTGAAGCGACTATTTACACCAAGTACCAAACGTAAGCATCTATTTTGTATAACCTGAAGGCGACTTAACTGTGTAAGATGCCCATTCATCCAAATCAAACTATTATTATCAAAGTGGGGTTGAATCAAAGTCTTATAAAGTACAAGAAAAGTCGTTTTATCTACGAACTGCCTCACTCGTCTGAGAGCGTGGAATGTTTTTAGTGCCTTTTTCCTTACAAAGTCTATTTGCTGGTCCCATGAAAGATTACAATCAAGCATGACCCCAAGATGTTTACACTCCGTAACTTTCTGTAATTTTGTATTACCAATACTTATTATAACATCAGAAAACTGGCGCAAATTGTGTTTTGATCCAACTAACATAAATTGACTTTTGGGTATATTAAGCAAAAGTTCATTCTATGCTTGAAGGGTACTAAGAAGAGGGAGTTTTTAAAGATTAACCGCCAATATGTAATCATGAAACTTGTTGAGTTCAGAAAAGTTCTTTTTAATCTTGCTGAAAATAAATACATCAATTCAAGAATCTATGAAAATGCTTTTTTTCTTCTTACAGTCAAATCAGTGAATATAAGCACGCAGACTTGGTCTTTGTAATGGCTTGATACATTTGTGTCTGTTGTGAAGGGGTTGGATTATAAATAATACATGTAGTCTGGTATATTGTGGTGCAGGTCTTGGTTACAATTCAGTTTGACCATGTTGACAAAAACTCAACTATCCCTTCAAGACTTTAAAATTATCCAAAATTGGATGGCTTTATTTCGTATGGACAAAATAATAATCTTGGATTCAAGCTGAAAGAGGAAGTTCACATGTGATTTACCAAACACACTGCTTTGATTAATAAATGGGGAATTTGGCGGAATGAATACATCGTTTTTATGTGTGACATGACAAATAAATAAAATGCCAACCAGGATAAAGGCGACGTCAATGCCCTAAGGATTTAGAGAATTTTACATTTGTATATATTTATCGGCAATAGATAAAGCGTAAACAGTGGCGTAGGCGTGGTTGACTGATTGGGGGGGGGGGGGGGGGGGGGGGGGAAGGGGCACGCAAAATTATTGGGGGGCACACCTTATGTATTTCTTTGTTTTTTCAAAAAATGGCCCCTTATGTTTTCTATTGTTTTTTCAAAATTATTGGGGGGCACAGGCCCCCCGTGCCCCCCGTAGCTACGCCACTTGAGCGTAAATGTTTATCGATTTTAGTTCAGTTCATTTTAAGTATGCTGACAAGTATTACGTCGATTCCAGAATCTATGCAGATTATATTTTCTGACAGTAAAATAAGTGAATATCAGTGTTCCTATGCTTGAAGGATGCTAAGAATATGGCATTTTAAAGATTAACCGGTGATATGTATTCATGAAACTTTATTGAGTTTAGGAAAGTTCTTTTTTAATCTTGCTTAAAATAAATAAATAAATTTACTAATCTATGAAAATATTCTTTTTTTTTCTAACGGTCAAATCAGTGAATATAAGCACGCAGACTTGGTCTTGTGTAATGCCTAGATACATTTAAGGAGACAACTAATTATGATGTGTTTTGTGTCTGTTGTGAAGGGGTTATGGTTAGGGTTAGGGAAACAAATCATACATGTAGTTTGTAATATTGTAGTGCAGGTCTTGGTTACAATTCAGTTTGACCATGTTGACCAAAACTCAATTAAGGGATCTAGTAACTTTGTTGACATGTGCTAGAAGTGATGAATGTTGATGCAATGTATTTTGGTGTTATTTGATATGTCCACAGGGTATTGTGTGAAAATGTCAAGTCAAATGAACCTGCATGGCCGAGTAATGAGTAAAAATGCAAAGTGATATTTACTAAGTCACTGCACTCACTTTGTACACGGTTTCAAAACTCCAACGGAGTTTTTATTATCTGAACACTCGTACATATCTTTGTAACGAAAGGGAAATTTGAAAAACCGAACCTGTCCCATGATTTTATTGTTTAATACAATATAGCAACAAGGTATGAGGGGAACCGCTAGAATTCAAATAGGATTTTTAGAATTTGGACAATGTTACTAAGTCCCCTTTAAGGATGGAACGTGAGTCAATAGCACTATATTCACATACAAGTGTGTGAAAATTGTAAGTTTGCATTTGCCAGTTAAAGTCAATTTATTTAGTATTTATTGATTTATCTTGGCACTACAATAATTGAGCCAACAGAGGGCCTTTGTTCCCAGAGATACTTTGACAGTTTATGTTTTTCTAGTATCAATGACTGAATCTGGTCTAGCGCCATCTGGGGTTGGCTGATTTGCAATGATAAGTTTTGCAAGATGAATTCTGTTTAGTGAGGAAAATCTGTGGTTTTCTGGAGCATCCTCTGTTCCTGAGAGCCGGTTTTACAGTATTATGGAGGCACAGAGGTTAGTTATAACACATATTTGAAGATTATGAAATGAATGTTAAAAAGGTCGTTTTTAAGATCTTTACATTGTATGGAACTTACACAGTAGCAGATTTAATTTGTATCGCAAATGTATAGCATGTGCAAACTGTATACTCACCTATATGATAGTACAATTCGATAATTTGTATGTCATTACATAGATAATTGATGCTTGAGTTTGCTTAAAGTTTAAAGAAACAGTAAAGTAAAATGTATAATGCAAAATAAGACATTTTATGATGAAAAATGGATGAGAAATGTGAGCATATTTGTGTGAATGACAGGTCAAGATAAGACTTTGTTATTGTGTTTCTTGACTACGATAAAGTCATTTAGACATAATAAAGATGATTCGAGTTTAATTTTGTGTTAGCTATGACATTCTACATGAAGTTCAAAAAGATTTGTGAAGTGTCTGATTTATGATATAAGATTTATAAACAAATATGGAAACCAAAAAGAGTGAGACACTGCATTCAGAAAATGTCTTTGATTTAGTAGAATGCTATAGCTTTTTAATAATGTTGTGAAACTTATATTCATGAACACATACTTATTATGCATTCCTGATATGCTTATTTATCATGTACAGTTTTCACGGAGTGAAGTGATCGCAGAACGAATAGAGAAGTGGAAGAATGTAATTCGTTCATGAGAGTGCAAACCCCTCGATGGCTTGACTCAAAAATAAACATCACAAGTACTCCAGTAAAATCCTCCATCAGTGTAATCATTTCCAATCAAGTCGCCTCACTAGCAGCCACACAATGTGTCAGGCTGGAAGACTCCCATGTGAGTGGAAATGTGCACGCTGTGTGCTGGATTGATAGCAGTATGTATCCAATGACTGGGGTAGAAATAATGATGCACCGCGATCGTCAAACGACGGAACGTTCGCTATATCATAACTTCCATGTTATTATTATAATTATTACATGCAATTATTCTTATGTATTTCTTTGTTTCAAATTATTTTATTTTTTATTGTTTTATCATTTGTTTAGCCAGTGTAATGTTTGTTCATCATACTAAACACCATCTAATATGTATACGGTTTTACAGCTAAATATTTGTGTCTATAATCTGCAGCATTTCCACAAATTTGTGTCCATAAGCGTATGTTGAAATTTCATATTATATGTCTGACACGTGACATATAAACACACGTGACTAAACAACCATAGAAGTAAAAAGGCAAAATTTGGAATTAAAAAATGCAGAACTATCTATGAAAGACATATCCGAACCAATGGGATGATAGCAGCATGCGTTTGGGTGTAATCGTAAAAATACCAGAGTAGGACATTCATGAACCCTAATGATTAAGGGGTAAAATCCTTAATATGTGTTTTCTGGCCTACCAGTAGCTAGTTCGCGAGGTTGTCCACCTAGGTTATGCTTCTACCAGGTCCTAGAAGACCATTCTGGGCCCAAACCATTTATAACATTCCATGTATATAAACCCCTTTGCTCCCTGGGTATTATCTTTGATTTTCTCCCATGCCCCCGTGATCTTTTTCGTGAGGGGCCGTTATTGAGAATAAAATTCATTGTCATTGTCATTGTCTTTATTGTCATTGTCATTGTCAGCTCGCGTGTGTTGATTTACACGCAAGCCTAGCTATTTTCTCAATAAAATCGTGGCTTTACACACCATGATGACTGTGAGTGTGATACGCCTAGATGAATGTTCCTAGTCTCATTGACGTGGTCGTAGTCCGCATCGAGATCGGCCACCTAATGGTCACCCTTGCCCTTGGACTTGTCTTATCTAGTTCGATGTCGCAGAGCCGCAGATTTTGATGCATTATATAGCAGCGGGGGCAGTGGCGTAGCGTGGTCGGACTGCTTGGGGGGGGGGGGGGGGGCACGCAAAATTATTGGGGGGACACACCTTATGTATTTCTTTGTTTTTTCAAAAAATGGCCCCTTATGTTTTCTATTGTTTTTTCAAAATTATTGGGGGGGGGGGGGGGCACAGGCCCCCCCCCCCCCCCCCGTGCTACGCACTGAGTGGGGGCTAGTCTTGGCTTACCAGCGCGCTTTCACGAGTTTTTGAGGAAAAGTGACGCGTTAGTGGATACGGAAAAAAGACGCTACGTACGTGGGGGTTGGGGGGGGGGGGGGGGGGGGCATGCATGGGGGCACCCCTCAATAATTATTTTTGCAAAAACTAAAATAATGAACAACCCATCAAATGTGTCTCTATTCATTATTAGCATGTTTTTATTTAATGTGTGATGTTGATGTTATTAATGAAAATAAAGAAAAAAATAATCGTTCCCCCCCCAAAAAAAAACACCCCTTTGACCAGACAATGGATGTTTTATGTTTTTTTTTTTTGGGGGGGGGGGGGTGGTCGGACCGCCCTTTTTTCAAATTTTAGCCGGTCTCGAGACCATTGTTTAGTGGTCGCACCATCATTAACCTGTTCTCGGCCTCTAAAATTGCGAAGAATTCTAGTCTTGGTCTCGAAAATGTTGAAAATACTTGGTCTCGGCTTCAAATACGGGACACCCCGCCCCACCCCCACTCTACCAGAAAGTACATGGTCTCTGTCAGGCTCGCCGAAAACAGTTTGGGATTGGGGGGGGGGGGGGAAACTGACCCCAAGGGAGCTCACAATTTTTGTGTGTAGGGACTCATGCCCAACCACACTCTGGTTGCCAACTTTGAGCCAGCTAGATGTGAGAGTGAGACATAATTGCGAGGGAGCGAAGCGACTGAGTGGGGGGAGGGTGTGGGAGGAGGGTGTCCCCCCTCCCACGGTAGGGAGCTTTTGCATTTTTGGACTTGAAATTGTGCAATCTGGTGCATACCTAGATAGGAAATTCCGGCTTAACCCTAACCAGGCGGGTTATTATGGCTATGCTCTGGCCGGGGGGGGGGGGGGGGGGGTGGGGGGGGGGTGTGGATTCCACCCCCTCCTGAGATCTCGGTCGTCGAACGCGCGGCCGCCGCAAAATTTGGCACGCAGATAGCTTGCAACACAATCTACAAGATTTCATTGTTATTTTTTTTTAAATAATCAATTTTCAATTAATTATGCAAATTTATGCAGAAATCCCCTTTT
>JBAMJV010005659.1:15000-87500 GCA_037951105.1 Echinarachnius parma | reverse complement strand
AATTGGTCTTCTTCTTTAAATGTTACACTTAGTTTTTCATAACATCACGATAAATCATTTCTTAAAGAGCCCTCTAAACCAAAACTGTACTGTTCCTGTAAGCAGTTCTCGTTCTAGGTTATACTTTGTGTTATATGTCAGGTTCCACATTTTTCCATTTTCAACAAACATTCCAAAATTGGCATCTCTTTTTTTCGACATAGCGGATAATGATTTAGGTTCCCAAAGGCCACTACTCTTCTAAGACTAATTTTGACCTAACAGGTTGTACTTAAATTCAAGTTAGAAACAAATACAAAGCAAGATACTTTGCATACTTCATATTTTAATAACACAAAGATCATGTTCATTCTTCTTTCTGTCAGGTATACAAAGCTAAAGCAAGAAACAATGTGTGTTCTAGATTTATAACAATTCAATGAAATTAAATTCAAATCATTTTATTTCCACATAGAGGCCAATATGGCATATGAAAGGTGTATCCTAAGAAATATAAATTCAATATATGTGACCTTACACCACAAAACGACTAATAAGTCGGAAAAAATGATTGTGCTAATTTTTAAATTGCATTAAAGTAGAAGTCATTACCTTTAAAATGGTATATAATTTGTCATATTTGGATTAGGCGAACCCTCTCAAAATGAGCGCCCAAGATTTGGAACATGCCTGAATCAGTTTTAAAGTTAGGGAGAAAACAGGCCGCTTCAAAGATCGTCGTCCATTCAAGCACTGTAATCTGATCATTTTTATTTGATTAAAAATTAGATTTAAACATGATTTCTGACGCCCAAAATGTCACGAAAGGTAGATTATGATACACTCATTCAGAAAATACCAGAATCCTGAATTTCATATTTTAAACAAAATTTGACTATATCAGCTAATTACAGACAAACTACCACGGCGACATAATGGTCGTTTTGTGGTGTAAGGTCACATATATAATTATATCGAAATTGATTGCAAAGACCAACAAGCCAAAAAATAAAACAAGGTAAGCAATGACAAACATGACAAACTGCAACGTACACAACGGGGAAATGGCAAGTCATGAATCTTTGTTATTGGGTGCAACTATATGAAATAATAAGTAATTTTTTATATTTCTTTTTGAAATCTCCAAGTATGGGGCAATTTCGTATTTGACCGATATACATAATTGTTGAGCGAGAAAATTGTACTTAAAATTTGAAATTTGAATGTTATAGTCGGGTATCATATGGAACAATGTCCCTAATTTTATGAAAACAACTGTCTAACACAATACTGTACCCGGGTGTATAAAGGCGTGGATATCTAGCAGCATGCGGGGGTGTATAAATATTAACGTGCTTAACTGAAAATGCCGCTTTGGGGGTATTTTCGCTTTGGACTTTCCGAATGACACAAGTACAATTTTCTTAAAATAAATAACATGACTTAGCTAAAAACATCTTACACAATCTGCTGATCGAATAATAATTGAGTGTTTTACTGGTAAAACAGTGATGGTGTAAATGATTTCTGCACGCACGGTAAGTTAGATCTATGTTCAGGATGTTGGAAATGTGTAACTGGCTGCAGACGGCGAAGAATAGCCACGCCACATAGACATGGCTCAGGCTTTACTCCCGGTTACGATACCGTTCAAATGTTGATTCGGCTGTTTTCCGTCTAAAAGACACAACAAATGGAGTGGGTTTAGATTCAATCACTGTAGACATAGCAGAACTTATTGGTCCCGATATAAAGTACACAAGGGGATACAAATACCCCCCTTTGACGCTTCTATGTGATCAAACATGATACTAACCTGGGCCAATATTCATGACACCCCGATAGCTTAGTTCCATGATATCATATAGCTTACTGAGTAACAATCAATTATAGATGGTTTAGCCTTCGGTACCTACTTATTTAACCCTAGTTAGTTACTTTGGAGGGCCAAATAACAGTATTGGGAAAGTTACTGAAAACATCTATATTGGCCAAATTAATTGATCAATAGTGTTGAATTAAGTATTGTTAAATGCAGAAATATCGGTGGAACCGCAATTCAAGTCGTCAGCACGCAAGGGAGATTTTACCTAAATTCACCGTCCGTTCGCAATTCGCGCTGCTCCGATCCGCTGGGCTGGAGATCGGTTCGACAAGCCCGATATGTCGAGCACACGTGCGCTCGCATAGCTTTCGCACGCAGCGTATGCGGTTGAATGGAATGATCTGTGGTAACAGATCGCTGTATTTGTAACCTTTTAACATGTTTAATGCTCAAATAGTCAACTTCAAAGCAGTTTTGTCCAAAGCTTTACATTAACAGATATGTTATCGTATATTCTTTCACATAGTTGGTGAACAAAGCATATTTTTCATTTGTTTGCAAAAAATCTAGTAGGTCTTTGTCTGTGCATGCCATGTACCCTCTCGTTGGAATCGACCATTTTTAATTTTGTTATTGACAAACTGTCATACAAATCATATTGTTAACAAAATATAATTTACATCAAAATATGTTATAGTTTACAAAAATAAGAACAAGTAGGTTAAAGACAAAGTGAGAACAAACACAACCTGTTATAGTTTACACAAATAAGAACAAGTAGGATAAAGAACAAAATAATTAATGCTGACTTCAAAGAATATTAATATGATTCAGTAGAGTGTATGCTTTATGTTTCTAAGATTCCTTACTATGTTCACTTCTCCATTTTGTTTCCTCCCCCAAAAGCACATATTCATGTATCTTTGTAAAATTTAACTGTGTTTGCTCTCTAAATAAAATAAAGGATCCTAAATTAATTAACACATTTTGAAAGAGTAATTTTTGTTTTATGTTTACCTCCTTTCCTACCTACAACAATATCTTCATACTCAACTTTCACCTTTTCAGTGCCTATTTTAATCTTTGAACAAAACTTACTAAATTTCTCCCAAATTAATTGAGAAAAAACACAATCAAAGAATAAAATAATTAAATTGTTAACACAATTACATTTAAAAGGACTTAGTAACATTGTCCAATCATAGAAATCCAACTGGAGTTCTAGCGGTTCCCTCATACCTTGTTGTATACGTACAAAAAGCATGGGACAGGTTTCGGTTTTTCAAATTTTCCTTTCGTTAAAAAGATATTTATGATTGAAGTGTTCAGATGTTCAATTATCCACTGGACCGCAAAAACCGTGTACAAAGTGAGTGAAATGAGTTAGTAAATATCACTTTGCATTTTTGCTTATTACTCGGCCATATAACGTCCATTTAACTTGAAATTTGCACACAACACCCAGTGGACATATCAGATAACAACAATCGACATTGTATCAACCACTCATCACTTTTTGCATATGTTAACAAAGTTACTAGATCCCTTTAATACACAATGCTGATTTGATTAACTTAAATCGAAACAATTATTCATTAGACATAATCCATTTGTGAATCAATTTAAAATTAAATTGTGCTAAACGACGTTCTACAATGTTAGTTACCTTTTCCTTCCAAACATCAGACCTATTAAATTTGTTATGAAAATACTCATTCCAATATTGTTTAACTTGAGGTGGGATAAAATGTTTTTCCATCAAACTTGTATAAAGAACTTTTGATAGCTTATTAATGTTTAAATTAACTAAAACAGGAAATTTATTTTTCCTTTTTTACCTTGACAAGGTTGTACTTTTTCACCTTTTAATCAAAACATTCTTCAATATTTGTGGTTTACAGCTCCATATCAATTTAGATTCACATAATAATTAACTCGTTTTATATATAATTCACCTACTTCGTTTACAATGTCACCAATTATTAATATGTTAGAGGAGACCCAATGTTTCCAATAAAAACATAATTTTGTATGCTTAAAGTCATACCTGTAAAGTGTCCAAATCCACGAAAATTACTTGGAGCTTCCTCGTTTTTCTTCTACCGTGTTGTTTAGCTTATGGTAAGAGAAGAATAAAATAGGGTTTGATTTTTTCAAATGTCCCTTTAGTATGAAGATAATTATCATTGAAAATCATTATTTCTAAAGCGTTAATCAACGCAATTGAAAAAAAGTACAATTGTCTTAGCTGAGAACGTCCGCATGCAGCACCCGTGAGAACATTCCGGAGATTGAACTTTGAGCCGAGCGAGTTCAAATTCCATGAATTATGTACTACGTGTGTAAAAATACACGGGTGCGAATATCTCAAACGGATCATTCATTACTGCGACAAAAGTATGGCAGACCATCAGTATTCGGTGATAAAATATGAACTCAATATTCGTTTTTTTCACTAGGTAAACAGTGTTCGTTTTCTTTCAAACTTTCACAAATCTTTCACTCGATTAGTCAGAAGCATTGAAAAGGGTTTCATGGGAACGCCCACCATACAAAGTCTTCGTGGCTTGATGGTTTGAGCACCGGTCTAGCAATCCGGCGGTTTCGGGTTCGATTCCCGGCGAAGCCTATTTTTCTTTGCTCACTTTTAATTACTCAAATATTTCTAGTCAGTTTCCTCTATGTTTGAATTTAATTAATAAAAAAGCTGCATCACTTTAAAATTAAATTGTGCTAAACGACGTTCTACAATGTTAGTTACCTTTTCCTTCCAAACATCAGACCTATTAAATTTGTTATGAAAATACTCATTCCAATATTGTTTAACTTGAGGTGGGATAAAATGTTTTTCCATCAAACTTGTATAAAGAACTTTTGATAGCTTATTAATGTTTAAATTAACTAAAACAGGAAATTTATTTTTCCTTTTTTACCTTGACAAGGTTGTACTTTTTCACCTTTTAATCAAAACATTCTTCAATATTTGTGGTTTACAGCTCCATATCAATTTAGATTCACATAATAATTAACTCGTTTTATATATAATTCACCTACTTCGTTTACAATGTCACCAATTATTAATATGTTAGAGGAGACCCAATGTTTCCAATAAAAACATAATTTTGTATGCTTAAAGTCATACCTGTAAAGTGTCCAAATCCACGAAAATTACTTGGAGCTTCCTCGTTTTTCTTCTACCGTGTTGTTTAGCTTATGGTAAGAGAAGAATAAAATAGGGTTTGATTTTTTCAAATGTCCCTTTAGTATGAAGATAATTATCATTGAAAATCATTATTTCTAAAGCGTTAATCAACGCAATTGAAAAAAAGTACAATTGTCTTAGCTGAGAACGTCCGCATGCAGCACCCGTGAGAACATTCCGGAGATTGAACTTTGAGCCGAGCGAGTTCAAATTCCATGAATTATGTACTACGTGTGTAAAAATACACGGGTGCGAATATCTCAAACGGATCATTCATTACTGCGACAAAAGTATGGCAGACCATCAGTATTCGGTGATAAAATATGAACTCAATATTCGTTTTTTTCACTAGGTAAACAGTGTTCGTTTTCTTTCAAACTTTCACAAATCTTTCACTCGATTAGTCAGAAGCATTGAAAAGGGTTTCATGGGAACGCCCACCATACAAAGTCTTCGTGGCTTGATGGTTTGAGCACCGGTCTAGCAATCCGGCGGTCTCGGGTTCGATTCCCGGCGAAGCCTATTTTTCTTTGCTCACTTTTAATTACTCAAATATTTCTAGTCAGTTTCCTCTATGTTTGAATTTAATTAATAAAAAAAGCTGCATCACTTCGCGTGATCCTGCGCCTTTCTCTATAAAAGTTGATTTAATTATCCTTGGGATTGGCCCAGTTTATATAGCTTCTGACTAATCGAGCATTGAAAAGGGTTTCATGGGAACGCCCACCATACAAAGTGTTCGTGGCTTGATGGTTTGAGCACCGGTCTAGCAATCCGGCGGTCTCGGGTTCGATTCCCGGCGAAGCCTATTTTTCTTTGCTCACTTTTAATTACTCAAATATTTCTAGTCAGTTTCCTCTATGTTTGAATTTACAATGATATTGATATAGGATTGAAGTCTCAAATGTCATTTTGTGCAATATCTGACACCTTACAGGTATCACTTTAATGTGTGTGTTACCCTATAATAACTGTTGCCTTACTTAATTTACAGTGTTACATATAATATCATAATTGTTACACATTTCACGGCTATAATACATTGACAATAGAATATTTGTAGTTTTTGAAGTTCCTTTAAATCGTTCTCTTTATCAAGTGACATTTTTAAAACTAAAATTTTGGCCCAAAACTATTCATATAATATAAAATTATGATCCTCCTTAATATCAAACAACCTTTGCATCTATAAAGTCTTCAGTGCAAAACTTTGCAAAATACAGTCAGGCATATTTAAACCTCCCTTTTCTGTATTTCGTCGCTGGGCAATTAAAAGGACAAATTGACGGTATCGATAGCAAAAAACGATACTTACTTTTTTGGAAGAAACAACATTTTGACATTTTGGGCAATAATATTTTTAAAATGCCAAATCCAGTAATCTTGTTTAGTGAAACAGTTATGTAGGCTATAAAGCAATCAAGTCGTTTAATTTGGCCTACGCTCAGTTCTTTTTAACGGAGTTATTTACGCATTTCTGAATTTGCCCTTTTTACATGCACGATATCGCGTCGATATTGGGCATGAAAAAGGACAAAATGCGTATTGCCCTTTTACGCGCATTGATAATGCACAGGCAATGCGCGCAACTTGGCGCAATAATGGGCAGCTAAAAGGGCAAATCCCTTTTTGTCCTTCGTATTGCCCATATGATATATATTTTTGATTTTCTCAAAAAGTTGGGCACATATGGGAATTCTAAACATATCATCGGATAGGTTTTAAAGAACTCTATCTGAAAATAAAATAAAAACAAAATCGATATTCGACGATAATATCGGCCATTTTGCCCTTTTTATTGCCCAGCGACGATTTCCAATAATCGTTTTCCTTTTCACTGTATCTTTTCCATTCCATAACAAATAATAAATTAATTTTTCGATGTTTGTATTAAAATAATCGAAAGTTGGAATGTTAAATTTGAAATATAACTCGTGTTTTAAAATAATAACTTTCCCAGAATAATGTTAAATTTCTACATTTCCAGCTTTTTAGCTTGCACTCTATTTTTTCTACCTTTTCTTTCCATATTTGTTGGTAAGCATTATTTATATTCTTACTAAAATAAACCCTTAATGTCTTAATAAAAGTACTTGACCAATCAATATCATTAAACTGATTTTTATCAAAACTACCAAACAAAAATCCTTTTGATTTTTTAATATTTAATGTTGGGCCAGTAACTTTACTAAAAGCATCAATTTTCTTCATTGCCTTATATAAAGATTGCTCATTCTTTACAAATTGACTAATTTTAACTTCAAGAGTTTCATTAGTTTCATTAACTAAATCAATACCTTTTATATCTTTACTTTGTTTCAAATCAATTGCTAACATTTCAATTACAACTATAAACAATAAGGCAGAAACTGGGTATCCTTGTAGGAGTCCTCTCTTTAAAAGAAAGTACAACGACTGTCAATTATTATTCAATATATGACTTTGCACGTTAGTATATATAGTTTATATGTTTCCTATAAATTGTTTCCCCAAATTACAATTTTCTAACACTTTATGAAGGAAATCTCTGTTGACTTTATTAAAGGCTTTTCCAAGTCCAAAAATAAAATTGCACCTGAATTATTTTTGTCCTGCATATAATTTATAACGTCGGCTATTAAACGTATATTATTACTAATATAATACCCTTTGAAATGAGCATTTTGATCAAACGGAATGGAAGGGTTTAAAACAATTTTCAATCTATTTGCTAATCTGAAGCCATAATGTTATAATCCGTATTTAACAAACTTATTGGTCTCCAATTTGTTTATAATTATTTTCTACTTTTGTTTAATTTATATAAAAGTGTTATTGCTGCTCTTCCTTGTGAGGTTGATAAATGTCCTTCTTTCAATGAACAATTACAAATATCCAATATTAAATATACATTGTAAATTACTGGTCTTTTTAACAATTTAGCATCTTTAACTACTTTTGTGCAATAGTTAATATTTCGTCGCACATATTTTGGTGTCTTTCATTTAATTTATTTCAATGTTTTTTTGTATCAATGTTTCCCCTTTACTGTTCAGAATATTACTGACTAAGATTTTTACTTCAGCTTGAAGAACTTCTTCATAGTTCCTATAAATTTGACATATTCTACTTTAAATAAATTCTTCAGTTGGTAATTTCTTTTTTCTAGACCCAAAAATATTTAGAATTACGTTCATCTTCTCCATACGATTTTATTCTTGATCTAATAAGTGCCCCATGAACTTTATACTCATATACATCATTCAGTTGTTTTCGAACAGACTCCAATTCCTGTAATTTTGTTGGTCTGTACGTTCATTTAATTTTTCAAGATTATTAAGTTTTTCCTTTTTGGGCATGCTTAAATTCCATTTTCAACATTATTGGACTATGGTCAGAAATAAAGTTGCCCAATATTTCAGCTTCAATTATAAAATTTTACATCCAAATAGATATTAAAAAAAAAGTATATTCTAGTTTGAACTAGACCACGGCAATTTTGTTTATGTGTAAACTCCTTTAAATTCTCGCCTTACATCTATAAGCTCTCTTGGACCCATTTGTTCTCGTAAATAAACAGAATCCAACAAATCTTTTAAAATACAGTCAAACCTGCTAATGCGACCACCTGTCTATAGCGACCACCTGCTCATAACGACCGCTCTCTGGTCCTCCCCTGAAAAATCATGTGTTAAGCGACCTGCGTAATGCGACCACCTGCCTAACGCGACCAGCGACCACCCTTTTTGGTTCCCGACGTACATATGAATCTGTGTATAGCGACCACAAAATTAGCGATTGAGCGACCAAGGCATCAACTCGGTCGCCTCTGGTCACTCAAGGCTCCAATCCTGAGCACAGTGGCGTAGCTACGGGGGGGGGGGCACGGGGGGCACGTGCCCCCCCCCCCAATCGTTTGGCCAAAAAAAAAAAAAAAAAAAAAAAAAAATGACGACCCGACATGAAGCCAAATGTGTCTACAATGTATATCATTCATTATTATCACGTTTTATTTAATGTGTGATAATAATCAGTATCAACGATAATAACCAAGAACATAACAGTCGTTCCCTAGTAGTATACTATCAATAGCGCACCTATATCAGTTTGAAGAATCCTTCCAATATAGCGCCTTATGCAAATTTTCAGTCCCGTGCGCGAGGATCGACGCTCACCGCATTTCAGAAGACATAGAGCGCGTATAGGCCTAACAAACTTCCTAGCATGGTAAATCGTTTATCATACCAAGGGCCCTTTTAGGATCTTGAATCTGCCTCCCGCTTTTATATATAATTTTGACGCCTTCATGCAGGCTATAAAGGCGCATAGCTGCACTACGTAGTCCTAAATGTCTATGTAAAGACAAACTTCTTTTACTAATTTCTTCACTCCAAATGCACCCGTTCCATTAATTCATGATGCATAATCTAGGCATATTGTTGATGATCATGATTGAAGGAGCACCAGTCATCTTCTCCAGAGTCGATATCTGCATCAGTTGAGCATAGGCCTACTGAAACTAATTCAAGGGACCCGAGCATAGCTGTTTTTTTTAGTTTGAAAAGGACTGTAAATCTTAATTTTTGCCGAGCGCTTCGCGCGCATATTCTGAAATACTGATATATACGAAATTTATTAGACCCTCATCTATCATGTCTATAGCACACTATCATCGGAAAATAAAATAATTTGAAATAATATATCTTTTAGTAAATTCGGTCCATATGCGCTGAATGCAAATAAAATTGGAATATTATGTCCCCCACATTAGAAAGGGGAGGAGATTGTCCCCCTCCTTTGTCATTAAGTATGTTTGGTTCCATACTTAGGTGTGCACCAAATGGCACAATTTCTGGCCCCAAAATACGAAAGCTCCCTACTGTGGGAGGGGGACACCCCCTCCCACACCCTCCCCCAATCGGTCGCTTCGCTTCCTCGCAATGTCTCCCCTACACTTTTGCTTAGTTCCATTGGAGCTCAATGCCCTAGACTATATCGATGGCTCTATAGTATACAGGATCATGTGGATCCATCTCACGGGCTTAATCTTTCCTCGCTATTACCGTTTTAAAATACGTAACGAGTAGATTCACTATTATATACCATTTTAACACCCATGATTAAGACAATGATAAAGACAATAATGACCATACTTCTACAGTGATATTTTAAACACCAATTTCAAAAATTTCTAAAAAATTGGGAGGGGGTGAACCCCCTCCCACACCCTCCCCCAAATAAATGTAGACAAGCATACGGCGTGAGAGTATTTGAGTCTGGTGTGTGTGTACACGTAGGTTTGATTGTGTGTGTATACTTTATCATGAGGGAAATGATTTCTTTAATTCAGTATTATCAAATTTCCTTCCAAGGTATGCACCAAATTGCATTATTTCAAGTAAAAATTTGCAAAAGCTCCCTACCGTGCGAGGGGGGACACCCCCTCCCACACCCTCCCCCCCTCGGGCGCTACGCGCCCTCGGGCTTGGTCGCTCCGCTCCCTCGCAGCTGTGCCCCCCAATCACTTGACCCTCGCTACGCCACTGCCTGAGCAGGTCAATGCATAAAAAAACTTTTATAATGACAATAAACTTCAGACAGCTTATAGATTGACTTTGGCTGGTCACCTATAGCTATCACCTTTCGACTCAAGTTTTTTAGTCTCAAATATATGGGATAGAATATTCCAGGGTCATTATTACATCGAGTATAAGGAATTCGACAGATTTTCGTATATATTTTTCAAACGTAGTTTCAGTACATAATTATAAATGATAATTATATGTGTACAAAAGAGTGAACATTTATTAAAATAATTATAAGTATCATAAAATCGCGTCCTTCTTTCTGATGTTTGAACAGCCTGTTAGTTTCTCAACATTTGCGCGGAGTACTATTTACTGAGTATTAATAATTTATTACGTTGTACGATTTTAATAGTTAGAAATGTGGTAGGAGTCTATTTTAATGGGATCTAGTAACATTGTCCAAATCCTCACAATCAAATTGTAATGGTGGTGGTTCCCTCATACCTTGCTGTATTCGTATTAACAATAGAAGCATGGGACAGGTTTCGGTTTTTCGAATTTCCCTTGGCGTTAAAAAGATATTTAAGATTGAAGTGTTCAGATGTTAAACTGTCCGCTGGACACGTGCGTGTACAGATGCCAATTAATTACACATGTGCATATAGGCACAATATGCGACCAGAAATTCAAAATGGCCGCCCACCTGTCTGATGAGAACACCTGTCTACACCGACCACTTTTCGCCGGTCGCCGGTCGCTATAGACAGGTTTGACTGTACCTCCTTCTGTGTCCAGTTTATAATCAAGGACTGTATTAAAATCTCCACCAAAAATAACATCTTTACCTGGAAGGACATTTTCATCAGCAAAATGAAAAAAAAAAAAAATATAGAAATTGTTCCCCTGAGGCTACAAATTAGGTGCATGAATATATATATCAACCATAAAGTTTCACCACCATAAGATATATTTAGAGCATTTGAACATCCATCTACAAAAGAAGTGTAAATTAGGCCTTGGTCGCACAGTGGCTGCGATGGGCTGCCACGAGCTGCGATGGGTCAATCGCGCATAATTATGAAAGGCGGATATTGTCAAAGTATGTAATACATAACGGCGTTGTACATCATCACTGCAGCTCCGAGTTAAAGCTATAATATATAGCCTACAATATAAACCCCACACAAAACGTTCCGCAATTCAAGTGTGAGCGTTATATCTCTCTGGTCCCTTAAGTATCTGTCATGAATATGGTGTGTATGATGTCCGAATTATGGAATATGAAGTTAACCTGAGTATGGACCCATGTCAAAACGAAATGTTGCAAAATACATAGGATGGGGTCCAAGCTTTTGGCTTTTAGCTCATTCAAAGACCCCAAAATATAAACAAGTCAGCAAGTTATAGGACATGAAGGAGGAGGGTCTTGGTCCCAGGAGCCGACCCCCCCCCCCCCCCACCCCACCCCTCACTACACCACTACACCGCTGATAATCCCAAATAACCCCATTATGATAATTTCAAACACTAGCATTAAATGTGCTAGGTACCTCGTAAATCACTTGGTACTTTTGATAGGGAATAAGTAAACAATTATAACATGGATTCTAACTGTTTGTAATCAGTTGATAGGTGAAAATTATTATAGAATTTGGATTGGTGTGGTTGAGTTGCATAATTCAAACTTTATATTGCATTATTAATGATTCTTTTCTATGATAGATGACACGTTTTCGTTAAAGAAAGAAGATGTGCACAAGTCAACGAGTATGACATGTGAATGCCTATCCCAATCATGACAATACAAACATGTCAGTTGAATAATCCCTTTCAATGATGGGGGTGTGTAATAAGAATAAACTCAAGTTGACTACAAAACAGAAATACCTGGATTTGCGGAGGCTTGCCTGAAATATTCAGGATTAAGCATTGTCTACCAAACCATGACTAGTTGCCATGTATACGTTTTTAATAGGTCAGGTGCAACCAGATTACCAAGGGTGGCTCCATTATGTCGTTTGTGCTTTTCTCCACTCTTTCCAGCCTCCCAAAGAGCTTTGACAATTGCTTGCCAATTGTCTTTCCAACTTCACTTTCAATGGTTTCTAGAAACTCATCGCTTTTGACGAATATACCGCTTCTGTAATGTATGCAACTGATATGCGTATGACGTAAGACTCCCGGATCTTGCCGGACACTGTCTAAGCTATTGCATGGAGGTATGCAGGGCATGCTTTTGTGTGGATGTTCTTTTTGTACTTTCATCTTTTGTTAATCTCATGGTAGCTGACCAGTGATTGGCAAATGATGTCACAACATGTCAACAATAGAATTTACTCTGGAGGGGTTTTTAGGAGGTGGGGCTTAGCAACATGAAGAAAAATAAATTATAAAATGTTTAAAAATATACAAAACATATTTAGGTCAAACCGTTTACAAATATTGAATGTGTACACTAATACAGATGAACATAAGTCAACATGCATTTGATTTGCAGGGCCCCTTTAAGCACGGTAAATCACATGTAAGGTTTATTTTAGCCAATATGTAATGCACAAAACCTATGTATGGCTATAATTGGGAATTATACCGAATTTATTGCGATATTTGCATTCTGTTGTAACGTCTAGTTTCGAACATGATCGGCCCTTTATAAGTTCTATTGTCTTGTTGCAGGCTGTTGCAGGTCGTCGCAAGTCCCCGTGTTACGTACTGCTCCATAAGATTTGAGAGATGCAACAGCTCTCTGCACAGAATTTAATATTCGCCGGCGACAATATTTTGTATTGCAACGGCGACGATTTGTGCGTTAACAAGGCGCAAGAGAAAAGTGAAAGCTCAAAGTGATTTAGGTTAAATTTGATACAGTTAATGGATCACTTTAATTTTGTAACTTATATTGAAATAGTTGATAATTTCGTCACCAACTGCAGTTCTGCTCCCGTTTCAGTGTAAGAAAACAAAAGTATTATGATAATATTACATAAAAACTGGCGTGTAATATTTGCTAGTATCAGTTTGCTATTCTAAAATATAAGAACGTTTCCAACTACTAGTAATTTGTATAATGATAATTTCGTCACTTGCCGCACCCGTTTCAACGCGTTGTAAAAATAAATGAATAATAAAGTGTTATCAAATACCGTCAAAATGGCTGTGTATTAATTAGTTGTATTATTTAACCGTTCTCAGAAATGCGGTACAGTCTCTCTGTATTATCAGTGGTATTTATTGTTTGCGAGGCTAAGTTGAACGATTACAAAACATAAAATGTTATCAAATATCTTCAAGTGTATCGTAACTCTGCTTTAGTATTGTCAATATATGTTTATTTTAAGTATTTATTTCCACAAATGGGAGGAATGGCAGAAGCGGATTTTCAAAGAGGTCCCATGATATCACCTGCACCTGCATATTTGATATACTGCATTATAAAATACAGAGAATGAAGTATTATCAAATACCTTCCAAACACCCACAGAGTTGTTATTTGTTTTAATATATCTTACATTTTGTTAAATGCCAGTATCAAATTTATATAGATCTGGGTGCGACGTGCTCTATTTAGCTATACTCGGTTAAATAGTAAATGCGATACACATCAATTAATTATACAAATTGTATACAAGATCTAACAGTTCTATCGAAGTATATCACAACTTTTCCATCACCCTTCGCTAGATCTGCGCTAGTTCCGAGACATCAGAACTGACTACAGGGACAACCATCTACAACATCATCTCATCTAGAACGAAAAAGGGCAAGTTTCCTACCATGGTGCACTACAAACTGTTGTCAGCCTCCCTGATGGTTGTTCTTCTACTGGTGATCATGAAATCTGGTGAGTCAAAATCAAATTCAGAACAAAATTATATTACCAGAGCTGCCGGTTTCAGCACGAGGAGACTTAATATTTGCTGTTTCAGTATGTTCAGGGCATTAAATACGATGCAAATTCGGAGCTCCAGCATTGCAACACAAAAAGTGGCATGGTATGAGAGGTCTCGGTCCCAAGCACTCACAGAACCGTAAGTGATATTTCCCCCTCCCCTCCCCCTATTACTATTGTTTCCAAACTCGTGGGCAGAACACCCAATTTTCCAAATCTACGAAAGTTCTAACGATTCTTACAATGTCACATCGCAAAGCGATGGCCCTTTTTGCGGAATATAGAGATTGTGGATTTTACTCGCATAAACCTAACCCTATTCTGAACATAACCCTATGCCTAAATTGTATACAGGAAAAAATACAGTATATTGGAAATAAATCTAACTAAAAGTCAAACTTAACTTTAGTAACCAAAACCTGCACCATTACAGTACAAAGTAATATCTTCACCATGCTCGAAAAGTATACACAATTGTAAAACCCCTGTTATTATTCAAAAAGAGCCGTTACAACTCAAGAGGGCGCTATTTAAAAAAACATGTGTTTTAGCCTTTTTTCATACAAAATTATGCATTTAATAATTGTTAAAATAATGATTCAATAGAGATGTCATCAACGACTTTTTACAAACCTATTCAGATTTTGTTCAAAGTAGTCTTCGAGCGTTTTTCATTTTTTTCTCTAAAAAATCTAAATATCGCCCGGTGATTCCCGGTGAAGAATCCTTTGAATACAAATATATTTATGGATATTTTAGCCGTTTCTGAACCGATTTTGATCAAATAAAGTTTATTCTGTCATTAAAATTTCGCCCTCCCTAAGGAAATAACTTGGCGCCGCCCTTGTAGTATGGTACAGTTTACTAATAACAAATTTTATCTAGAAACTGCAAAATTATTGGCGCAATTGTATTATATTACAGCAAAAAAATGTAATATTTCAAGTTCGAAATCCTTTAGACATGGGTCCATTTTTCACAAAAAATCCTTAGACATGGGTACCTATTTACAGCAAAAGGACCTTTGGATGTGGTATGGGTTCGGAGGTCTTAGCCGCACACCCCCGTGCGACTATAATCCGAGTACCCCCCCCCCCCCCTCCCCGGGGGGTCAAACTTAACTTTAGTAACCAAAACCTGCACCATTACAGTACAAAGTAATAGTTATAACTTCACCATGCTCGAAAAGTATACACAATTGTAAAACCCCTGTTATTATTCAAAAAGAGCGGTTACAACTCAAGAGGGCGCTATTTAAAAAAACATGTGTTTTAGCCTTTTTTCATCCAAAATTGTGCATTTTGAAAAAACAATAAAAAACATAAGGGGCCATTTAAAAAAAAAAAAAGAAATACATAAGGTGTGCCCCCCCCCCCCCCCCTCCCCCCAATCATTCCGACCACGCTACGACACTGCTCAACGGTACCTTTAAAAGGGATAGTTGAGTTTTGGTCAAACTTAACTTTAGTTACCAAAACCTGTATCATTACGGTACAAACTAATAAGTATAATTCCACCATGCTCAAATGACTAAGTAAAAACCTTGTTATCATTTTTAAAAAGAGCTGTTACAACTCAAGAGGGCGCTCTCTAAAAACTCATTGGGTTTAGCCATTTTTTCGTACCAAATTGTGCATTTAATGTTTTGTTAAAATAATGGTTCAATAGAGATATCATCATCAACTATTTAAAAACTTATTCAGATTTTTTTCAAAGTAGTGTATATAAGCATTTTGGGTATTTTTTACAAAAAGTCAAAATGTCCCACAGCCGGTAGACTTTTGAATAAAATATTTTGAAATCAAAATGTTCAACTATGAGAGCATTTAAAAGGGAATGATTCTCATTTTACATGTTTTATTCAAGGAACTTTAAAAATGGAATTAAAACCAACCAATTTAGTGTCAAGGGGCATTTCGGGAAGTACCAATACTCAAGTGTACCTTTAATTAATGTATAGGTGTCTGTGTATGTGCGAGTATGTATTGGTCAGTTTACGTATGCATGTGTATGCGTTTATACATCTTTGTATCTTTGCATGTTTGTGTGTGCGTGAATGTTTGCGTATGTGCATATATGTATGTATGCTTTTATGTATGCGTATATCTGTGTCCCAGCTAGCAAGCTGACGTCGGGCCGATGTCGTCAGTCGTCGGCAAGATCGCGGTCGGCAAACTGAGGTCGCGCCAACATTACGCCAATGTCGAATTTTAAGGTTTTAGCAATGAAAGAAGTCGGAAGATGGTTGTAATTGAATGGCGGGCCGATGTCATTAAGCCGACGTAAAAATTACGTCTCAAATAAAACGTCGCTCCAATATCGCACCAATGTCGAAAACTGATATCAATTTAAGCGGTCGATAGAGGGTTGTGAAATTAATGTCGGGCCGATGTAAATTATAAACTAACAGGAATATGACATCTCAAATATGACGTTGGGCCAATGTTGTACCGATGTCGGAAAATAGCATTTTAAGAGGTCGGTAAATGGTTGTGAAATTGATGTCGGACCGATCTTTTTAATTGGACATCAATATGGCATCACAAATATGACGTCAAGCCGGTATGATATCGCGCCGATGTCAGAATTGGCAGCAATGACACAAGTCGGCAAACAGTCATGAAATCGATGTTGAGCCGATGTCAATATTCCGACATGAATATGACATCTCCAATATGACGTCGGGCTAATATCGCGCCGATGTTGGAACTGGTAGCAATTTAAGAGGTCGGTAAATGGTTGTAAAATTGATGTAGGGCCAATGTTTTTAATTGAACATCAATATGACATCTCAATTCTGACGCCAACCGATATCCTGCAGATGTCAGAACTGGCAGCAATGAAACAAGTCGGCAAATGGTCATAAAAATTGATGTTTTGCCGATGTCAATAATTCGACATGAATATGACATCTCAAATATAAAGTCGGCCTAATATCGCGCCGATGTTGTAATTGGTATCAATGTAAGAGGTCGCTAAATGGTTGTAAAATTGATGTCGAGACAATGTTTTTAATTGGACATCAATATGACATCTAAAATATGATGTCAGGCCGATATCCCACCGACGTAAGAACTTGCAACAATGAAACAACTCGGCAAATGGTCATTAAACTGGTGTTGCGCCGATGTCAATAATCCGACATGAATATGACATCTCATAAATGACGTCGGGCTAATTTCGCGCCGATGTTGGAACTGGTAGCAATTCAAGAGGTCGGTAAATAGTTTTACAATTGATGTCGGACCAATGTTTGTATTATTGGACATCAATATGACATCTCAATTATGACGCCAAAGCGATATGGCAGCAATGAAACAAGTCGGCAAATAGTCATTAAATTGATGTTGTGCCGATATCAATGATCCGACATCTCATAAATACACCTCGGACTAATATCGCGCCGATATTGGAACTGGTCCGGGGGGGGGGGGGGGGGGGGTTATTTCATCAGCCAAATTTCTGTCAGCCGGGGGGGGGGGGGGGGGGGGAGGGGGGTAGTCGTAGACATTTTTTGATGCCGAGACCAAGTACTTTAAAACAATTTAATAATAATATCAAGCATTTATAAAGCGCCATCTATCTAGGTAGCCTATTCCGAGGCGCATAACAAAGGAAAGAAGAAGAAAAAGGGAAACCTTAAACAAGCAAAAATACCAATACAAGCAACTAATACATTAATAAGCTACACTAAGCAAGTATGATTTTAATTTACTTTTAAACACTTCTAACGAGTCTATTGTTCTTAATTCTAAGGGTAATCTATTCCATAAATCCGGAGCTGATGCATAAAATGCTCTATTTCCATAAGTAACGCGTGTTTTTTGAGTTTCTAGTAGTAATCTATTTGAGGAGCGGAGGTTACGTTGTGGTACATATGACCGGACTAACTCATTTAAGTAACAAGGTGCCATACCATGAAGAATTTTCCAAGTTTGAAGCAGTATCTTAAATTCAATACGCTGGCGAATAGGTAGCCAATGTAAAGTTTGCAGCACAGGAGTAATATGATCGTACTTTGAAGTTCTAGATAGGATCCTAGCTGCAGAATTCAAAGCAAGTTGCAATTTATCCAACAAATATAATGGAATATTATACAAAAGAGAATTGCCAATGTCTAATTTAGAAATAACAAAGGCATGTATAAGCATAGAGGCAAACTTATCATCGAGAATTTTTCTAATGCAATTGACATTATATATGCTATAATACACAGACTTACAAATTTGTTGTACATGGGATTCCATTGACATATTCTCATCAAATATAACACCAAGATTACGGACAGAGGATGATGCCCTAATTTGTTCACTGCCAATAGTAATACTCTGAGTATGAATCATAGGTTTCTGATACTTTGAAGAAATAACAAGAAACTCTGATTTACAACCATTTAATTTTAACTTATTCACAACCATCCAAGATGCCATATCAGATATACAAACTTCAAGTCGACGTTTGGCTGACAGTTCACTATTTGAGTCACTGGGATTAAAAGGAAGATACAACTGAGTATCATCTGCATATAAATGGATTAAAATACCGTGGCTCCTTGCAATACTTGCTAAAGGCGCACAATATATACTAAAAAACATTGGTCCAAGGACCGATCTTTGGGGAACACCAAACTTCATCTCAGCTGAGGTAGATGTTGTTCCCTCAACACTAACTACAAATTATCTATTTTCTAAATATGATGAAATCCAATTAAGTGGTTTACCTTTAACTCCATATGATTCAAGTCGATTGAGCAAAATTGAATGGTCAACAGTATCAAAGACGGACGATAAATCCAATATTACCAAAAACACAGCCTGTTTCCTATCAAGGGCATGCAAAATATCATTATAGACACGAATGAGGGCTGTTTCAACACTATGACCCTTCCTATAGGCTGACTGGAATGGCTCTAACAAATTATTATAATTAAAGTGATCTAACATTTGTGAGGCTACTATTTTCTCCAGTATCTTAGATACAAACTTGAGATTCGATACTGGACGAAAATTAGCAAGATCTTTAGAATCTAATGACACCTTTTTCAAGAGGGGGGACACAATAGCTCGTTTAAAAGACTGTGGGAACTGAGCTGACTGCAACGACATGTTAACAATTGATGCAATATAAGAATGTAAGAGTCCAACATGTTCTTGACTAACCAAGTCGGGATAGGGTCCAATGGGCATGACTTGGCAGGAAGACTTGAAATGAGATTTAAGATCTCATCGTTTGAAACTGGATCAAATTCATCCCAAACTGGTACGTCTAAATGATCCCGAGCCACAATACCTGATGTGGTATTAATTGTATCAAGTTCACTTCGAATATCACTTATCCTAGACAAAAAGAAGGCACTGAAATTTTCAGCAAGTTCCAATGAAGGTACATTAGTAGGAAACTTTAAATTTGATGTACGATGTAGAGCATTACCAATGACCCTATAGAATTGACCTGAATTAGAGCAGTCAGATATCTGTTTTTTCAAATGTTCAGCTTTGGCCTCTTTAATCATCTCAACAACAAAAAGTCGCTGATTCGTAAACAGTTGCCTGTTAATATTAGTCTTGTTTGCCCACCACCGTCGTTCAAGGCGCTTTCTCAGGCGTTTGGCTTCAGCAATCTCTGATGTGTACCACATGTTGCGTGGACGAATAGTTATCATACTCTCTTTTATTGGTGCATGACGATCAAGAACCGTAGCAAGTTCAGTATCATATTGATTGACCAGACCATCAAGGTTAGACTCGGGGTTTACAAGAAGAGCCGACATACGAATGTTGTCTGCAAAACTATCATGATTTATCAACTTAAAATTTCTATATGATATCTTCTTTCTTCTAGGCTGAGGCTTAATCACCTTCAAACTGCAATGCACTGCAGCATGGTCACTTATAAATGAAGACACTTCAACATTACTAACAAGATCTCCATCAGCGTATGTAATAACAAAATCTAATATGTGGCCACTTTCATGAGTAGAATTTTGTACAAGCTGAACTAAATTAAAAGATTGCAATATGTCCAAAAACTTCTTTCTTTCATTATTGTGATCATCATCCAAATGAATATTAAAATCTCCTACAATTACGAGCTTACTAGCTGTGGATATTAAATATGACACAAAATTAGAAAATTCTTCAAAAAAGACATTTGAGCTATTCCTATTTTTAGAGCTATATGGGGGTCGATAGATAACAACAACTTTAATAAGTGAAGAAGTTCCTTTGAACTTCATGTCACAACATAAACACTCAAAACTTGATGCTGGATATTTAGTTGACTTGGTTTCTATACCTTCACGATACAAGATAGCAACACCACCCCCAATGCGGTGTAAACGGGGTAAATTAAATAAATTAAAACCTGCAGGGGTAAGATCACCAATAACCTTTTTATGTTTTTCTGTATCACTCAACCAAGTTTCAGTCACACACATAACATCAAGACAATTCTCCAAAAGGTGATCAACTACAAGTTCAGTTTTGTTACAGACAGATCTGGCATTAATCAAACCTAATCTACAAAAGTTCCCTCGGTCAGACATCAGCGTGGCGTTGCTGTTAGATGAGTTACTGGGATGACAAACTGCAGCTGGCGTAGCGCTGATACTCGATGAATTGCCGGAATGATGAGGGGTGATAGCCTGCGTAGCCTTCCTCTGCACTGTGATGCCTCCCTTCTTTCCTCGTCGTCGCGTAGGTTGCTCGTCGCTCGTTGCTAATCTACAAAAGTTCCCTCGGTCAGACATCAGCGTGGGGTTGCTGTTAGATGAGAGATGAGAGACTGGTGTAGCACTCTTACTTAATGAATTGCCGGAATGATGAGGGGTGATAGCCTGCGCAGCCTTCCTCTGCACTTTGATGCCTCCTTTCTTTCCTCGTCGCGTAGGTCTGAAACCAAGTCCAAGCTGACAAATCGTGGACCAGACATTCCTGGGAAGATAATCCTTATTTTGAAGCCTCTCCAAAGTAATCTTGTTATATGTGACCCGACACCTGTTGGCGAGGGGAGGCCCTGCATTAAGTGGCTCATCCTGATCAGCAGGATCTGGGTTAGGATGTATATCACCCGAGGTCAGGAGAAGTGAAGCTCGAAAAGTTGAGCATGTGTTACTATAGTAACTAAGCCTTTTCCCAATGTATTTACATGACCTATACTTTGCTGTGTCCTAGGCAGACTTTGCAGTGTGGGTGTGAATTCAGCTGAACTCACAATAGACACAATCAACAGAGTCAAAAGAGTACAGCTTAGGAACTTCATTGTTGGTAACCAGATAATCCAATTTAATAAAAAGATGGTCCCCAGTCCAGTATAATAGCTTTGTGCAGTCAAGAGACGTGAATGACACTTTCACCATGAATGAATACAGTGCACTGTATAGCAAAATGTCTACCACATGCAATGAGTGATAAGTAGCAATCTCAGAAAATCTAATTTCAAAAATACAGTTTCCAAAGACAATATTAGATTTCAGAAATCGGTCCAGCAGCATCCATGTATGCTTATAATTCTTCAGTTGATGTATGATACTTGTCTGCCTTCAAGAAACAAAGAAATGTAGGCGAAATCAGGAGAGCGGTTGTACAAGCTGCCTCACAGCGTTCAGTACATCAACAAGACCTGGTCCGGTCAACAAATTTCGAGACCGAGACCAGGACCGGTCAAAAATTTCGAAGCCGGGACCAAGACCATTTGTTGAGAATCCTGTAAGCGGGGGGGGGGGGGGGGGGGGGGGGAGAGGGGTATTCCTAATGATTTATAATTACTCTTTGCAATATATGTATTTATAAGACAAAGTGAAATGATGGACCTATCCATACAGCTTCGGCTTTTGACGGTAGTATTGTTTCCCTTACTCAATATTAATGAGTATCATTTGCAATATAATTATAATTATACTATATATAGTTGATTCAGTATGCCCTGATGGGATGGACGAAGTAGCTGGGTCCTGTTACAAGTTCTTCAGTGCCGAAACATACCCACTAGCTGCACAGACCAGCTGTTCTGCATATGGCGGACTGGCACGCATAACCAGTGCAGACATCTCTACCTTGAAGGCAAACTTCGATTTCGACGGTCAGATGATTTGGGTGATCAACGGAAACAACGATCCTCCGTCAGTAAGTATATCAAACATCTTTTTCTTCAACTTTACTCTTTTAAATAGCTGTTAAAACGTTACCAATGATAAGGATAGTGTCAATAATAGTCAAAGTAATATAAATTTGTTGTTGTTCTTTGGTAGCAATCAGTCAAATGTGAATATTGTTGCCAATTACGTTTCTATTCATTATTCATATATGTTTTAAATATAATCAAATGCCCCCCCCCCCCCAATGGACTCAAGTGATCAAAATAACCCAATGGGATTAGGGTTAATGATGGTTTTGTATCATATTTGGCGCCATATAAATCGAACATATTGTTATTATTATTATCATTATTATAATCATTATCATTATTATAATTATCATTATTATAAGTGTTATTATTATCATATTTATTATTTGTATTATTATTATTATTTCAACAAAATTTGTATTATGGTGTTTGTTTTCCCTTCTTCATTATGTAATAGTCCGATTTAGCATTTGATAGGTGCGACGCGTTGTATTCCGGTGTCAACACATTGATCTCTTTATCCTGCGCCCATGGTAAAGGATACCTCTGTGGATTTACACCAGGTATGCAATAACAATAACAATGAAAACATACAATAACAATAACAATACACAATAGCAATGACAATACCGATAACAATTACAACTACAATAACAACAAATACAATAATGAGATAACAATATTTATTTGTTTTATTTATTTATTTATTTCCGGTATGAATAACATGATACACAGGTCTGGAGACCAACAATGATCATGGTACACTGGTACAATAACAATAATTTTCATAAATACATTAAAAATACACATAAATCGTAAACATATTACAATTATGCATAAATCGTAAACGTAATTATTATAATATTAATAATTAATCGTCATCACTATTATCATCATCATTATCAGCATTATCATCATCATCATAATCATCATCGTCGTCGTCATCGTCATCCTCGTCATAACCTCGTCATAATTATCATCATGGTAATAATCAATTAATATTGGTAGTTTAGTAACAGGTTAAAGGGGTAGGTTAGTTTTTGGTCGAGGGCGCTTCAAGGAATATTTGGTTTGTGAGATAATGACGAACTAAGTTTAAAATTTGAAGAAAAAACAAATCTCACAATTTTAATGACAAAATCAACTTTGTTTGATACAAATCTGTTCAAATCCGACTGAAATTCCCCAATGTAAATGTTTGGAATAAATGTATATAATTTAAGCAAATATTTATAAATCTTACACATTTCTGAACACCAAAACGGTTTTTAAATTGTTTTGATGATATTTGTATTGAATAATTGTTTCCCCCAAATATCACACTTACATATTTTGATTTTAAAAATGGTTGAAACTTGAGGTGTCTGGAGGGCGCCCTCCCGTGATAACAGCTGTTTTGGATGAAAAAAGTCCTGAAATTTAGTCGTATGTTTAAATACCATTTACGCATTATTGAATCATAATTGTTAGTTTTAATGATGGTTTCAGTTACCTAAATTCTGCTCGACTAAAACTGTTAAATATTTACTACTACTTCTATAATTGAGAGTTCGCTACCCCATTGTTTGATTATTATGGTGGTAGGCTATACCTATATACTATACCATGAATACGGCACATCAATATCCAACATTTTAGAGACCGAGACCAGGTCCGGTCCACAATTTTCTAGACCGAGACCAAGACCCAGTGGTTGAGAATCCTGTAAGCGGGGGTGGGGGGGGGGGGGAGGGGTGGGGGGGTAGGCGTAGAACATTTTTGCAGCCAAGACCAGAATTTTCGACATCAATTTTCGAGACCGAGAACAAGACCCAGTGGTTGAGAATCCTGTAAGCGGGGGGGGGGGGGGGGGGGGGGGGGGGGGGGGGGGGGTAGTTGATATTCGGAAGCCGAGACCAAACATTTTCGAGGCGGAGACCACGGTTTTTTCGCACTTTTCGAGGCAGAGACCATCGAAAATGACGGTCGAGACCGCTAAAATTGGGTCTCGAGACCAGTTAAAATTTGAAAAGGGGGGGGGGGGGGGTTCAAACCCCCCAAAACAGTCTTGTTCTGGTCAAAGGGAGGGGGGGGGGTTGAACCCCCCCCCCCCCCCCCCTGGGTACGCCTATGGAACTGGTAGCAATTTAAGAGGTCGGTAAAAGGTTATAAAATTGATGTCGGGCCAAAGTTATTAATTAAACATAAATATGACATTTCAAATATGACTTTTGGCCAATATCGCACCGATGTCGGAACTGATAGCAATTTAACAGGTCAGTACAAGGTTGTGAAATAGATGTCGGGCTGATGACATTACTCCTACATAAATATGACATCTCAAATATGACGTCTTTCCGATATTGTGCCGATGTTGCAACTAATAGCAATTCAAGAGGTGAGTAAAAGGTTTTGAAATTGATGTCGAGTCGATGTTTTTAATTGGACGTCAATATGACATCTCAAATATGACGTCAGGCCAATGTCAGAACTGGCAGCAAAGAAATAAGTCGACAAATAGTAATTAAATCGATGTTGTGCCGATGTCAATAATCCGACATTAATATGAAATCTTAAATATTACGTCGGGCTAATATCAAGCCGATGTTGAAACTGGTAGCAATTTAAAAATTGACTAAAAATTGATTTCTGGCCGATGTTTTGAATTGGACATCAGTCTGACATCTGAAATTTGAAAGTCAGAGTCAGAACTGGCAGCAATGCAACAAATAGGCAAATGGTCATTACATTGATATAGTGCCGATGTCAATAATCCAACATGAATGAGACATCAAAAGCATGACGTCGGCCTAATATCGCGCCGATGTTGGAACTGGTAGCAATTTGAAAGGGTGGTAAATGGTTGGGAAATTGATGCCGGGCCGATGTTATTAATTGGCTATCAATATGACATCTCAAATACGACGTCATACCAATATCCTGCCGATGTCAGAACTGGCAGCAATGAAACCAGTCGGCAAATTGTCACCAAATTGATGTTGTTCCGATGTCAATAATCCGACATGAATATGACATGTCAAATATGCCGTCGGGCTAATATCGCGCCAATATCGGAAGGGGGGAACACCCTCGCCTCGCTCCCTCGCGTCGTGGGGTCTTCCATAATTATTTTTTTGGGGCCCCCTGGAAAATCCTGTGTCCGCAACAAAACACTATTATTTCTATCAATTAAGTATGCAAATTTATGCAAAAAATCCCCCTTTTGTCTGTAAATCACTCAATATGGCTCAGAATATACTAATTTTGTGCATGAATATTTTGTATGACTTAATTAACAGGTTTCTAACATTAAAAATTGCGTATTGTATTTTTTTGATTTTGGAATTTCTTATGTATTTCTATGTTCGTTTTTACTTTTGTTTTTTATTGTTTTTTTCAGTGGAATAAATCATTGACCATTATCCAACAATTTTTGTCCCAACATGTAATAATTGCAGTGGTTAGAAAAAAAAATCCATATCCAAAGGATTTGTACACAAATCACACAATTGAGCCATTTTCGGGCCGACATTCACTTACAAAAGGTCATGTGGCTTCGGAACGGTATACCCGGTTGTCGCAAATTTGGTCTCAAAAGTTGCACATTACTTCAATAAAAAAACTCATGTAGTCGCGCAGAAAAATACCTGCGCGCGTTGCGGAATTATCATGCAAAACGTCAAGGGGGCAGCTTATATTTGATAGGTATGCTTTCATTTTATACTGTCTTTTTTATGAATTGACACCGCGATTCTGAAAATGTTCGGCTATCAAACACCCGGGGGGGGGGGGGGGAGGGGTACTCACGTATATTGGGTATACGGGGATGTGCCGCTGGGAAGGGTGACTTTTTCAAGAAAGATCCTTAGACATGGGTCCCCTTTTCATTAAAAAAATCCTTAGACATGCGGGTCCCTTTTTTCATTTATTCCTTTCCCCTCTTTTCTCCCTCATTTTCTCCGGGATTTTGGGATTTTCCGCTGTGAAATTGCTAAAATTTTAAAGCTCGCTCCGCTCCACTTGCATACATAATATTTCACAACGTCGGGTGATTATATTACCCTTCATAACGCCATATCATAAGTAATAAAACGAATATACCCATACAATAATTGAATCAAATGGCAATTTTCCGCTGTGAAATAGGTAAAATTTTCAAGCTCGCTCCGCTCGCTCGCATACATAATATTTCACAACGTCGGGTGATTATATTACCCTTCATAACGCCATAATAAGTAATACAACGAATATACCCATACAATAATTGAAACAAATCTACTGGCCCAAAAGGGCCTGTTAAAAAAAACCGTGAGTGTGGAGCCCTGAATGAGTGCATATTATGTGACACATATATAGGGTTAATCACTTGATCGAGTGATAGATCAATTGCCTTTGGAAAAGAAAATGAATCAATGTAATGATGGTCTGGACTCGGACTCGGACTCGGACTTGGATGGTCTGGACTCGGTCTCGGTCTCGGACTCGGACAGTCTGGACTCGGACTCGGTCTCGGACTCGGATTAGGTGGACTCGGATACAACACTGCAAGGGGGTGGGATGGATGAAGAGTACTGCGCGACTGCATGAGTTTTTTGCACAAATGTGCATACTTAATTGATTAAAATAATAGTGTTGCTACCAGAAATCAACTGTACATCAGGGCTAGAATTATTCCAGAGACACCCCCGAAACACCCCACAGTGACAAACTAAATATGTGTTGGGTGTTGCACGAACTCCTTATCTAGGCCTCTTCTGAAAATTGGCTCCTGGACTAGGTGCTTTGTGTGCAGCTTCCTCATCACGATTATGACTCGATCCTAAGCTTAATTTCAGTTACGATAATAATATTGTATTGTAAAAGTAATCTTAGTTTCATTATCAATGTTGGGCAGAGATGAACTGGGTAACGGTCTAGATTATTGTTTATAACATATTCTAAATATGTTGGGTGATGCGATTTCTAAGATGAACACGAAGGAAATAAGGCATCATTCTATAGAACATGCCGACACAGAAAAAGAATCTAAAATATTCCATAATTATATCATAGCCTTTTCAATTTTCCCTAATTACATTAGCGGATAACAATCAGTAACAATCAGTGATAGAATTATGGTTAATAAATATGTTAGTAAGGATTAAATTGTCGGTTTGAGTTGTCCAGTCGTTCCTGGGGCTCGGTTCGCTGACCCCAAAAATGTTCATGGGGACGACTGCCCACATTACATTACATTCCCAAATGATACATGTTGTATCTTCGAAGATAATTATCATAATGACGTAACGTCTGTATATGCGACGTGCGCGGGTGTGCATTGCGGAGGTCGAGAGTGTATATCAGTCTTCAAAGGCGTTTTTGTTTTTGGTTTGGAGGGCGGTATTATATGGGTTCTATGAGGTTTTATTTTATACAACCACCGTGTAAAAAGTAGGAATATGTAAGCAATTAGACCAATTCATAACATAAAACACGCAAACGAAAGTCTTTGACTAAAGGGGGGGTGGGGGGTTGAACACCTCAAAACACCCCCTGGGTACGCCTTTGCTGCCTGTCTTCTGCTTGGTTGTTTTGACGTTTTGTATACATCCGCATAATGTGCATTATATCCTTCATTAATGAAATCCTGTTCAGTGATTGGTCTACATAGCGTCATGTGACCAAACATAGTAATGCCCATGAATAAAAATGTGCTATACGTGACGTCATTCATGGTATAGTAAGTGCTATACCATGAATGACGTCATAGACGCCGGGTAATGATATTGAGCCCATAGAGATGCGTGTTATAAAACTTCCCTGCGAGCAGAGGTCTTGTTTTAGCTTGCGAAAGATGCTCGACGAGATTTCTTAAAGAGTTATTTAAAAAGAAATACAGAATATTTTCACCCGTGAATCACAATAAGTTCCAAAGAATATTCTAGAAAGGCATTTCATGTATAACGTAGCGGTATTCGAATTTAAAAATTCCAACAATGGTGCACATTGTGCATCGTTGTCCTTCTGTGGTCGTGACACTAATTCGTCATTTAACAATCAGCCGCGGTGTGCACTGCACTAGCTGTATGTGTAATGTACGAATAACTATTTTCTCCATGAAATGAAATGAAATGAAATGAAATGAAATGAAATGAAATGAAATGAAATGAAATAATATGAAATGAAATGAAATGAAATGAAATGAAATGAAATGAAATGGAATGAAATGAAATTTATTTATTTCTCATGTCACCCAAGGATGGGTATTGGAGAAAAGGGAAACAGTAAATTTCAAAATATCGATAAATATATACAATATTTACACAGTATGTACAAGTTAGAAACCAATTAAATTGGTAATAGTAAACAAACAAAATAGAGAACAATAATGATAGTAAAATTAGTACTATAACAATATATATATGGTAATAATAATTATATTACAACAATTATATCCATACAATTACACGTGTGTATGTAAAGCGGGTTAATTATTCACTTTGATGCTCGCGTTTTGCATTTGGGTGCGCATTAGTTGTTAATGCGCGTTACCATGAATGGAAAGATAGCGCAATACGCGCTCTGCGCTAGGACTATTGCGCAAAGGGGGTCAGTGTCACAAACAGAACATAGTGCAGTGACGGTTCCATGATCAATGTTTTGTTTTTCTTTATAATATTTTTCTTTATAATATTTTTCTTTAATTTAATTGAAATCATTTATTTTTGCGATGATTATGATTATGCGAAGGATATAAAACAAATATATCATGCACTATTTCGAGCCACTAGTGAAATTATGGATTCCTCGGTGACAGAAAAGGCACTGATTTTCTTCGGGGCTTGCGCCCCTCAGAAAATGGTACTTTTCCTGTCACCGCAGAATCCATAATTTCAACTAGGGGCTCTCGGTGCATGGTATATTTGTTTACTAGAATGCAGACAAATACAATATTACATCTTAAAGTTTCGTTTACATAATTATTGTTCCTACTTTCCGCAGCGAGTAGGTAAAGGGGAGGCAATCGTAATACCGAGTTTCGCGCCATTCTGTTCACCTACTCATGAATGTCGACCACCACACCGGCTCACCAAATCCTTCTCTTCCACATCAGTTCGATCACCCGACGGCCATTGACGATGTCGGCTATTTCATATTTCGGTCATATAACTTTTAAATTAACCATGATACCGGAGACGGAGATGTATGGCATCGTTTAATTTGCTTGTGCGAGACAAATTATCGTTACATTCCAATCAATTAAATTCGAAGTTTCAAGTTTTGTTTCTCCATTAGTCGGAGAGGTTGCATCATTTACTTTGCTTCTTTTCAAAAATTATTATTACTTTTGACATTTAAAACAATTCAAGTCGAAGTTTCAAGTATGTTTCTCAGTTGTTTATTTTCCTCTTAAAACTGTGCTTTTTTATTTCTTTAATTTAATTTGCTTATTTTAATGGGACATTTTTCCCATTTGTTTTTCGTTTTACTTTTTCTTTTAAAATACAACATACAATATGGGTTTCAAATCATCATTATTATCAAGGAGATAATTTTTGCTTTGTAAATTTTTGCTTTGTAATATCTGTGTCATTCATGGTTACAAATGGCTTATCAAGGTTATCGATTAAACCGACCAAAAACGACGTATTTTTTTACTTTATCCATTAAACATGTTAACAAACCAGACGCGGATGTATAGCATCATTTAATTTACATTTGCGATAAATAGTTTCGTTACTTTTCACATTCCAATCAATTAAATTCGAAATTTCAAGTTTTGTTTCTCCATTAGTCGGAGAGGTTGCATCATTTAGGCCTACTCTGCTTCTGTGAACAAATTATTATTACTTTTGACGTTCAAAGCAATTCAAGTCGAAGTTTCAAGTTTGTTTCTCAGTTGTTTATTTACCTCTTACAATTTTTGCTTATCTATTTCTTTAATTTAATTTGCTTTTTTTAATGGGACACTTGCCCATTTTTGTTTTTTTTGTTTGGTTCTAAGATAAACAAAAAATATATGACTATAGTATAGGTAGGATTTGAATTGAACCGTATATTTCATGTAATGAATCATTTGGTTACGGTTGGTTTTGGTTATTTGCTAAAATCAAAGTTGGAACATTATTCTTTTAGAAAAAACATAAATTATGGGTTCCAAATCATCATTATTATCAAGGAGATTTGATATTCTTAATGTAAAATTTATCAAAAGTTTCAGAAATTAGAATTTTTGCTCTGTAATATCTGTGTCATTCCATGGTTATAGATGGCTTATCAACGTTATCAGGTTATCAAGATTTAACCAACCCAAAACGACGTATTTTTATGACTTTTTCCAAATATTACATGATTTTGCCCAAATATAATTTGATCTTGCCCGACACTGATATGCTCCTCCCCAAATATGAGATGAGTTTGCCCGAATACGATATAATTATGCCCGAATTTAACATGGTTTTGCCCGAATGTTTGGTGCTTTTTGTCCACATATGGCAGTTTTCAAACTCTATGGGGCTGCAGTCTTGCCCCCTGCCTCCAACGCCTATGATAGCAATGATGTATTAAAAGCACCATCGCAGCATGATCCTCATATCATATGAATAACGCTATACAGGGTGGCCCCAAAAAATCGGATATGGTGTTTGTTTTAATGAAAAACGATACCAAGAACAGTTATTTTGGTTGTGTGGTTTTTGTTTTAGGGCGCTGTGAGTGACACCATGTCCCATTTTTGTATTTTTTTTACCAAGTGAGTGCCTGATAAATCGCACTTACTGCCCGCAATACCATCGAACAATGAGCAATGCGCGCGCCATTGTTAGTGTGCATTCATCTGTGTGCCGAGAGAATGGGCATAGCTGTTCGACCCTATGACGGGCAGGAAGTGCGATATATCAGGCACTGTCTTGGTAAAAATTGACAAAATGGGAACCTGACATGGTGCAACAAACAGCGCCCTAAAACAAAAACTACTCGACCAAAATGACTGGTATCGTTTTTCATTTGAGAAGACACCCTATCCGAAGAACATAATTATTTTATTACTATATTTTGGGAAGTGCCCCGTTCCGTTTTTTTGGGCCACCATGTATATCAAATAACCATTATTGATCATTATTATCATTATTATCATATTTGCTCGTACGCTCTGTTGAAATGTATTATTTGAACGAATACATGACAGGATATATATACCAATATTGAATAGTCAATTAAATTTCTTTGTCAACTTCTTCAGATGACCGTTTGTCATGGGTTGTTTTTATAATGCCACCATTGTGTCTTTTCGTTCACGTTGACAGTGAACAGTGTTTGTTTGTTTGTGTGTGTGTGTGTGTGTGTGTGTGTGTGTTTGTGTGTGTGTGTGTGTGTTTGTTTGTGTGTGTGTGTGTGTGTGTGCGTGCGCGTGTATATTATGCATATGTGTGCTGCGTTCGTTCTTTCGAGTGTGTGTGAGTGTATGTGGTGTGTGTGAGTGTGTACATGATTGAGACACATATTACACGACAAGAGAAAGATATATTGCATTCTAGTCATTTACCTTTTGACCCAACACCATTTTATATACGTGTACTTATTTTTTCTTCATCAAATAACTATAATAAGTATACTCGCACAAGTTGATCTAAAGGCAATAATAAAACTCAGTTTGCGTTACAAAAAATGGTATTTAGCGAAATGTTAATTTCCAAATAGGAAAGGAGAACAATCAATTGGAGGAGTCTCCGCATGTGTACAAGGATGATCAACTTAAGCCATTTTTGACAAACAATAATATAATAGCAATAACAAGGGTTATTTATATAGCGCTATTCCCGTGGGGATCATAGCGCTTTAAAGGGATCTAGTAACTTTGTTGACAAACTTGCAAAAAGCTACGCGTGGATAATAGAATGCGTACTGGTGTAATCTGATATGTCCAGAAAGTAATGTTTGACAATTTCAAGTTAACTGGAAGTTATTTGGCCGAGGAAGGAGCGAAAATTCAAAGTGATATTCACCTACTTATTTCACTTACCGTCTTTGTAGACGGCTGAAAAGGACCCGTAGATAGTTTCATATCCGAATACTTCAAACGTAAATATTGTTTTAACGAATGGAAAATTTGAAAGAAAAACAAACCTATCCCACGCTTTTATTGTTAATACAAATAAAACAAATAAAACAAGATATTAAAGCCCAATACCAGTTTTGGGAAAGTAGCCGAAAACATCTATATTGATCAATATTTTTGAATAAGTATTTAAATAGGGCTTGTGTGGTAAAATCCGAATGTAAGCATCGTTAAATACAGAAATATCGGAAGAAATCCAATACCCGCCCATGAAATTTATAAATCCACCGCCCGTTCGCACCTGTCCGCGCCGCTAGCGCTGGGCTCGAGATATCGACAAGCTGGGGACAATTAGCCCGTATAGCGAACGCACGTGGTCATTTGCACGTAGCGTATGCGCGATTCCGCGTTGGCGGGCAATCCGCAGCGGATCATTTTATAATTTTGCAAATATATCAATTAGTAGTCGGTTTCTTGGCCAAATTTGTGTAATCCCATATTAGTAAAATTATATTCTTTCACATGGTAGGTAATAAGAGCGTACATTTCATTTTTAGGGGGTGGGGCGTTTCCCACTACTGTCATTCACCTTTAAGGAATCGCTAGAATGTTGATGATTTGGACAATGTTACTAAGTCCTTAAGTCTGCGTCACAAATCAAACGGAGCCCGGCCGAATGTATAGATCGCAAGAGAGTCGCCGAATTTTAAATCCGCCAGGGAGTATAGCGTATTTTCGCCCCCTGTCACATATTGGACGGGGCACGGGCGAACCATATATTGACATCATTAATCAGAAATCCGGCGCCCATCAGTAAACAAAAAGAATCGGGCGAAAAACGCTGAATCTGGGAGCAGGTTTCGGTGCCCTGCGAACGTCGGCCGACCCCTAAATAACGCGACGGAGCCCGCAGTGATCGAGCATACACCGGCCGTACTCCTGGCGAAAATGCCGTTTTGAGCTCGCAGAGAAGTCGGGCGGGCTCCGTTTATGATTTGTGACGGCCCCTTTATTGTCCCGGTCGACGGTAACATACATGTATACTCAACACTTTATAAACAATCAGCAGTTATGACGGTGAGTTTTTAATTGTAGGTGGTTGCCAACAAATACGTTTTTTTAAAATTTATTTAACTATATAGAGCTCGAGAAAAATGTTTGTTATCATTTGTGTTACCACGTGTAAAATAACTATTAGAATCTTTTGGCAAGTTCACGTATTAAAACAGAAAAAAAGATGGGCATAACAATGGGAGCGATACCCTGTATGCACAAACCAAATAACATCATTATATTAACGCAATTTTGGATAGGTAGTACAGTACATATACGAGAATAGAGATTAGTGGTTTTTATATTTAGACAAAAGATGAAAAAAGAAGGAAAAATTAAATGTGTGAAAGTGATATTTTTTGCCCCCCGGGCTTTTGCCCGAATTTTCACCTGACAAGTAAAACAAAACAAACAAACAAACAAGAGCCCCCCCCCCCCCCCCAAAAAAAAAAAAAAAAATCCTCTCCTCTTTGATGTCCAATTTTGCTCAAATATGACATAATTTTGCCTAAATATTAACTAATTTGCCAAAATTTCAGGTGCGTTTGGCCCGAATATGGCCATTTCAAAACTCCACGGTGCTGCAGCCCCCCCCCGTCTCATACGCCTATGATAAACAACTTAAAGGGACAGTGGAATATTGGTCAACCTATAACTTCACCATGCTCGAAAAGTATACACAATTACAAACGACTAAGTAAAACACCTGTTATCATTAAAAAAAAGAGCCGATACAACTCAAGAGGGCGCTCTCTAAGAAATCATTGTTTTAGCAATGTTTCATACAAGATTGTGCATTTAGTTTTTTGTTAAAATAATGATTCAATAGAGATATCATCAATAACTTTTTTAAAAACCTATCCAGATTTGTTTCAAAGTATAAGCATTTTAACGATTTTTTTCTAAAAAGTAAAAATGTCCCCTGGCGAAGAATGTTTTGAATACAAATATGTTAATGAATATTTCAGCCGTTTCTGAACCAATTTTGATTAAATAAAGTTTTTTCTGTCATTAAAACTGTATGTTCTCTCAAATTTGAAAGTCAGTTTCTCATTATCTCACCAAAAAATATTTTGTGAAGTGCCCTCTATACCAATACTCAACTATCCCTTTAAGATACATTTAAAACATCAATAATTTCCATTTTATATGCGATATTGATATTGGTGTATATAACTGTACTGTTCATTCAATCCTTACCAAATAACAATATCAATTACAATATGTTAAGTCCAAAAATATAAATGAGACACGTCTGTCCATACAACGAGCTACATTGATAAACCAAAAGTTCAATACGAGATATCGCACTACATATATATGCTTATATCGCCACCATTGTCCTTGAAAGACCACGTGACGTGTTTTATGTCCAGATCAGATACCTGCAGATAATGAAGAAAATAAAGAAGAAAAAATACAGTTTTAGTTCAATTATGTATCCTGAACCATTTTGTTTACGGATGGGTGCAATTAGTTTGATAGAGATATCACGTTTGCATGCCCGTAGCCAGGAGGCTACGCACCCCCCCCCCCTTCCCCCCCCCAAAAAAAAATCATCAACAAATCAGAAAGGTCCACTTTTTGTCGGTCTCGGTCCACTTTTTACCGTCTCGAGTCCACTTGTTACCGCTCTCGAGTCCACTTTTTTTTGTATTGGTCTCGACCATCTGAACCGGCTTACACGAATCTCAGCCTGTGGTATCAGTCCCGTTATTGTAAATTACGCACCTCCCCATGAAAAAACCCTGGCTATGGGCCTGCGATTGCTGGGGATGGCGAACAATTTTAAACTTCGTTGTAATCATTAATAGTTCTTGTTATTTTCCGACAATGGCCCAACATCATCTCATGACATGATGTTGGGCCATTGTCGGAAAATGACCTTATGCCAATATATCACAAAAATGACGTCGTGACGATGTTGGGCTGGCGGACATTTTAACCTCGAGCCAACGGCGATATGCCGACATCCGGCAACCAAATTCCGACATCGGCCCAACATCAGGTGGCTAGCTGGGTACCCGACTCACCACTGACCTATTCAAGGTGGCCTGATGAATAGACCCAAGACATTGGCTTGTTGGGGACTTCGAATGTGCATATTCTCGGTCATCGCATGCAAATTCATTCATTATATAATTAATCATGAATAATACATGGAAGGAACTGAATCATCACTCACAGTATATAAATATATAATCGATAATCGCGCCTTTCCATTGTTTACTCAAAATAGCTATACGAAAACTTACAGTTGTAAGTGACATCAAGGTACTTGTATGTACCGCCGCAAGGATCGCCGAAAACTCCGTTGGTAGCGGGCACTGCGCAGGAGCTCCTGTCGTTGCATCGAGCCCTCATGGTAGTCAAGCTGTTGGAAGCATGACAGTGGAGGTCCCGGATGCTGGGATGTGGGCAGATCTCCGCGCCTGCAGTTCTCCCGTAGTTCGCCTCAAGGATGATGATGGACTTTCCGCTCAATCCACAGTTCAGCTGTACGTCACTGCCCTCGCACGACCTGGAGTGTCCATCAACACCTGGGATTGGTAGACGACGGACGGAACCAAAATATTACTCCAGATTGATGGTGATTGTATTGTATACGTTCCGCAAACCAACACCGTGTACAAAAGTATACAGTATATGCATCTAGTTTTTAGCTATAGGAGACTTTAGAAATAATGAATAATAATTACGGTACATGATCTATCATATACATAAAACATATTACTCAACATTAACTCAACACAGGGCGCACCTGTGAAGCAGATTTTAACTGAGCTTGCCTTCCCTGTATTTTTAAAGAAGGGTTGAATAAATAAATAAATAAATAGAATAGATTAAAACATTGTTCCGACCTAATCTTTGCTAAATAAAAAGAACAATACGAATACTTACAGTCGTAAGTGACATCAAGGTACTTGTATGTTCGGTGGCAGGGATCGCCGAAAACAGAATTGGTAGCAGCCACTGTACAGGAGCTTCTGCCATCGCATCGTGCCTTCATGGTCCCCAAGCTGGTGGAAGCATGGCAGTGAAGATCGTGGATGCTCGAATGAGGACAGACTTCCTCACCTGCCGTTCTCCCGTAGTTCGCCCTAAGGATTCTGACAACCTTCCCTCCTCCGCAGCTTAGATGTAGGCTATTGCCCTCGCACACCGGGGGTTCCGCGGGTGGGACACAACCTTCGTATTGAAAGAAGGAGGGCACAACAAAACATTGTAACAAGTTCATACATTTTTATACAATTTCAAAATGTATCTTGTTTTTAAATTGTTATCCGTTGCTCTCTATTCCGATGCTACTTTTACTCCTTTCGAGTAAGCTCGAGTGTAGCCGAGTATTATCCAAAAATTGTACGAGATAATTTGAATATCGTACGATTTATATGCCGAGTTAATGACGAGTTTCCAAAGATGGTGGTACGAGTAGAACTATTGTCTCGTGATTTATCAGGAGCAGTTGTAGACTGAGGCAAAGGAGAGTTTAATACGAGTATGCTTTAATCATGTACTTTGAAATTTAATGTTAAACTTGCTCGGTTGACAATATATGGCTTAATTTGTTGTGTTTCTTGGATCAAATAATGATTATGTTTTCAAGATAAGCCCGAGCTGTAATTGATCAAATCCAAGAGGCTTGCAACGAATAGTCACGTACGTATCACGTATCACGTACCCGTTTTGCGCCATTTCGTAAAACAGGTGACTCTAATTTACGAAGTGTAAGGCCTACCATTCGTTATTTTCCACACCGGTAAAACTCGCGAATAGTCGCGTTTACCTAAACGTTACGTGAGTTTTTAATCAAGATTTTTACAATTTCGAGCGCTTGTTTATTTATTTATTTATTTTCATTTTATTTTACCAGGGAACCATACTCAGTCAAAGACTATTTTTCAGACGGTCCCTGAAATAAAAACAATACATCAAAATAACAAAATATTAAACACAGTATTTACAAATTACAAATATAAGAAAATAACTTATTTTACACAATTTAGTCTGAACAAAACAACAAACAAAACAAATCAAACACACGAAAAAAAAAAAAATATTGAAGAACGACCGAATTAAAATTATTCTACTGTTTTAAGAAAACTTTTACAAAGGCATTTATATTTAAGGTTTTTGTCTGATCTGAAAGACAATTCCACTGTTTTGACTAAATATGCATGCACAAAAGGGTAACAAATGTCGATGAAAATGCTTGGATGACCAGTTTCACGGAAAGGCGCAACACGTGAACGTGATACGTGAATATTCGTTGCACGCCAATTCAAGATGCATTCTGATTTTCAAAACTGGCAAATTTACATTGTAAGTCTTGTGTAAGACCTGTGTATTGACCAACGCAGGAGATTTAGGAATGTTGGGGGTCCAACAAAAATGCTCTGTTACTAAATTAAAATCCAAGGTGGCTACCGATTTTGATTTAAAGGGATTTAGTAATTGTCCATTTAAAAACAACACTAGGCTCAAACTTTAATGGTTCTCGTATATCATGATGTATTTGTATCACTAACAGAAGCATGTAACCGGATTCGGTTTTTCGAATTTCCCTTTCGTTACAAAATATATTTACGATCGAAGTGCAATTTGGATTTGTAGTTATCCACTGGAAAGTTTTAACTGTGAACAAATTCAGTGCAATGAGATAGCTAATACACTTTGCATTTTCATGTAACATCCACTCAACGTGAAATTTTCAAACTATACTACAGATGCTTTACAAAATCCACATTTTTAACCATTAATCACTGTTTTCACATGTAAACAGAGTTACTACTGATCCCTTTAAAGATACTGCATTAACTAAAAACTTGACCTGATGATAGTTCGATCTATACATATCTGATTATGTCAAACATCCATTGTTCTTTCAGTTTCGTGAGACGATCTAATCATTGTAAATATACATATTTGAATTATCGACATGATCAATGTCGAAGTGGCAGCGTATTAAATGTTACAAAATAGATGATAAAACACGCATATGGGATTTCATTGACATAACCTTTATATAATGCAACCGTGTAATCTGAACTCAACCGGATCTTTACAGGAACCTGACCACCTTCCTGTTCCTGCTATTTGTAATACGTTTAATGCCCGGCGCAGACAGAGCCGACTCAACCCGATCCGACTGATTTTTCAGCCTGATTAACCCGGTATGCACTGCCTCAGGATTCCGGTTTTTCCCGTCAAATGGCAGTCGGAGGTCATTCGAGGCCGTGTCAACATGTTGAATTAGCTCCGGCTGAGCGAAACTGTCTCTAGCCTGTCTGAAAACCAGTCGGATCGGGTCGAGTCGGCTCTGTCTGCGCCGGGCTTAATAGTCATCTGGGATGTTCCTGGTAGTGCTCGAAAAACAATCATGCATTTGTATCAGATCGCCGGATGCATACTGCAATCAATCCAGCACACAAAGTGCACATTTTCCTTATGAGGCACTTCAATGCGGGAGATTCTAATCGGCTGTCTACGCAAACTTATTTGTTATTCCTGGGAACTTAGAGCGATGATGTAAACTCTTCGACATGCAATCGATTTCTTACTATAACTAAACATTAATAAAATATAATGACGACCATGAAGAGAATAATTCTCAAATATATATCGTTTTCATGTTGTTGTTTCATAATCATCAATATAAATAATTAATGATAATGGAACAAATAACAAAAACAAGTTTGGTATTATGACTCGCGGGTTAGAGAGACGGGGTAGATGCAATGACTGGGCAAATTTATGGCGAAGTGGGGGCCACTCTTTGTCTCCTTGTTTTTCTAAAAGAGTTCTAACTCTGTCCAAACCCACGAAATCTACTTAAAACTATAGTGGTTATCTCATACATGTTGTATTAATGTTACAAATAGAAGCATGGAACAGGGATTTCGACTTCATACTGGACTTTAGCTTATCTATGCATGGGCGGTTCCATTTTGATTATATACCCAGCTGGAAATGGATTATGATATCTTTATTTTTGTATAGTATACATTTCATCATTACTATGGTTATTTTGTGGAATGAAAGAAACAAAATGTCGCTTAATTCTTTTGTCAGTGTATAATAGAAAATGAAAAAGGTCTTTGTAAGCTTACTAATGTCTTGCACGGAGGCCATAACCAGGAGAACGCTCGTGAGAAGTCGAAGAACGAACATGATGTTCTTTTTCGTATATTTTAAGTTGCTTTGCCTTGATGGTTTCCCTTCGAATCGTCTGTCGCCAAATCGATGATCGTGTCTCTCGACCCGCAGATATAAGGTAGTTGTGACGAGAAGAATGGGCACAGTATGTTTGTGATTCGAAGCTAGTTGAAGAGATAGTTTTATAAGGTAAAGGACAAAGTATTGGCGACGAACATCTGTACAGTACTCGATTAGGGCCTACCATCAACGTCAGTATTATTAAGCGTGTCCGGACCACTACCCCCTGGACAACCACCCCCCGGACGATTACCCCCCGGACAACTACCCCCCTAAGACAATTACCCCCCGGACAACTACCACCCGGAAAATTACCCCCCTAGTACAATAACCCCCTAAGACAATTACCCCCCAAGACAACTACCTCCCAAGACAATTACACCCCAAGACAACTACCCCCAAGACAATTACCCCCCAAGGCAATTACCCCCCAAGACAACTAACCCCCAAGACAACTAACCCCCGGATGATTACCCCCCGGACGATTACCCCCCGGACAACTACCCCCGGAATATTACCCCAAGACAACTACCCTCGGACAACTACCCCCCGGAATATTACCCCCCAAGACAATTAACTACCCCCCGGAATATTACCCCCCAATACAACTACCCCCCGGAAAACTATCCCCCGGAATATTACCCCCCAAGACAACTACCCCCCCGGAGAACTACCCCCCTGGAATATCTCCCCAAGACAATTATCCCCCCCCCCCTCCCCCCAAAGACAATTACCCCCCAAGACAACCATCTCAACTTCCCCAAGTCAAACTATGTGATCGCTCAGGCCGGTAGCCTGGATTTTTCAAGGCGGTGGGTTTGGAGCTTTGGGGGTGCGTATATTCAAAAACGGGACCAAGAAAACTGGTTGAGTCGTGTACGTGTGTGTGTGTGTGTTTGGGGAGTGGGGGGGGGGGGGGGGGGTGGGGTGGGGTCCGTCGCTGATTTAGACCATTGTTTTAGTGTTGTAAGCAGGGAGTTGGGGTCGTCAAATGTCAAATGGGCCGATCGCTACCCAAGACCGAGAACGATACAAAGTGGACCTTTCTGAATGGGGGGGGGGGGGGGGGGGGGGGGGGTTGTACGCACCCAACGCACCCCCATGCTACGGGACTGCCAATACACGAACATACTGCACACATCGTACGATATCGCAAATCCAAAATGTAGGTAAAATCATTGTATGAGTTCCGGTGCATTTGTGACCTAGGCGTATCACATGTTTTATATGTTTTTCGGTGAATTTCGAAGCCTTTCATTCGTTTCAATAAGCGTGTCATTCATTCAATTTCACGAAATTGAGCTGAAGGCTTGTAATTTTGGTTCAAAATTGCATTATGTTCATACGATTTAGCTCTTCTGTCAAGTGATTTACCACTTTTGGCATTCAATTAAAACAACACGATATTTGTAGTTATTGTGTTTGCAAAATCAAATTGATATTATCATGTTCGATTCCCAGTTTCCCACGACCTAGTTAACGGTAACCGCAACCCGCATACCGCGTGTTCGCGCGATTACCAGGAATTAGTTATATTTATCCGCCAAGTATGTTTTTTGTTCATATAATAACACATGTTTTATCATTTTTATATTATTGTTATAAATGTCTGTACTACTCTCATACTCCAGCGAGAGGCAGTCGATAGAATCAATAAAATCTTACTCACGAATATATTGGGCAATTTGAACAGATATCCCTTGATTTAATTTGGTCTGGACACTTAGAAACTTATCTCTGTCACTGATGGTTACACCAACACTGTTACAGACCATTACATCCTGACACGGGAGGGGGGGGGGGGGGGTGTTGTCACTCCCAACATGACTTGCCATCACGCACCGGTCCGCGTCCCAAAAGAGGCGTCGAAATTTAGGGTAGCATACTTTTCAGCTATATGGCGACGTCATCGACGTTTTCCTATAATAAAGGGGGGGGGGGGGGGGGCGGTTAAAGCATTTTTTGCACATTCATAAATCGTCCCTTCAAAAGAAAACAAATTACATAATGTGTACTTTTCAGGTGGACAGGATTTCTACATACCCGTGCATGCATGTATGGGAAACCCCACTCGCTATACTTCCGGTGGGAATCCCACATAAGTATGACTCCAACTGCCGTTGTAGAATCCCCATCACGTGACTGCACATTTGCTTACAGCTCCAAGTCCACAGCGCAGCGCTAATGTGCACTTTCCGTATTTCTTGATCATAAGGTTCATCATTTGAAGACCCTCTCTCAGCTCCGTTGCAACACAAAAATGGCTCTCCTATCGCGATTGACAATACTAGTGCTTGTACTTATTAGTGCATCTAGGTCGTATGGCTCAATCTCCGCATCCCGTCCTTGTGTGATCGAAAACAGGATTGGCAACGAGAAAGGTTTGCTTGCGTTTTCAACTTCCACAACACCAGGACCAGCAGCAGCAGAAGCTTCAGTGCAAGTGTCCTACGGGAATGTGACGGTTTCATCCACTGCTTGGGGTCCGTGGCAGAACCTGAAATTGCCCGGGTCGTTCTCTCCACCCATTTCAAATGTAGCGTGCGGCTACACAGATACAAACCAAACACAGGTGATGTTTTGACTTATTTTGATTCAATAAAAACTGAAATCATCCAACCATTATCAAACCCATTCACATAGCTTGTTCAGAAGAACGTTTGTTTAACAAAAATGTCGGATTTGATAAATGTCTGTAATTCAATGACAAACGTTCTTCTGAACTACCACGCAGGTAACATAACCAGGGCCAATGACAATGACAATGCCAATGACAATGACAATAATTTTTATTTCTCAAAAAACGGCCCCTCACGGGGGCATGGGATATAAACATACAGTGTAAATATTAACAGAACTAAATATGTACATCAAATATAAACATGGTAAAACAGACAAAATCGTTGGCAACAATATAAGGAAGGATGGGAACGCGTTTCCTTAGCACTGTGTGCGCCTAATAGGCGACTTGCTGGAATATTCCCTAGGGAGTGGAACATGTGCACTTAATGTGCAGGAATGATTGCAATGTGTATCCGTTGACCGGGGTAATAATAATCGTGTAAAGCACTATGATCCCCACGGGAATAGCGCTATATAAATAACAGTTACTATTATTATTATTTATTATGAGTAAAACAACTTTGCACTAGGAAATCTTAGACATGATAATTCTACAAAACCTTGATAAATTCTTTAACTGCTTAACATTTCTAGTATTAAATAACAGGTACATCTTATAAACATTTGGCCTCTTAAAAAATTACTTTTAACTAATTGCTTCCGATCATCCTGAAATGCAGGACACACTAAAACATAATGGAATTCATCCCGCAAGGAACACAAGCTACAAAGCTGTAACTCTTGCTCAGGCAAGTAGCGGCCATTTGCTATTGGGAGTCTATGGTTTCCACACCGATATCTAGACAAAGTTATCCTATCCTTAACATCCAATTATACTAAGTATTTTTCAAAACCAACCATTGTTTTAAAGATCCTATAATTTATACACACAAATATACACAAAAGGCGATTCCCATTAACCTCATCATTCCAATTCTGATAAGGCATATTGAAATACTGTAAAGTATTAGCTAAATTTATAGACGTGAACCGAGGGTAGAACAGACTAAGTATACTAAATTAACTGGTAAAATAAGTAGAGTTCAAACAGCAGCAAATCAATCGTAGGGAATCATCAAAGAACATGGGAGTAGACACGGGCGTAGACATGTCATTGATACCCATTCAACTGGGGGGGATGATCTATTTATTCATCCCCCCTGATGAATAGGTATTACGTAAGTCGCTACGCCCGTGGGAGTAGAACGAAGGGAGAACAGAATACACGATGTTGAACGAGAAGTAGTCTGGTAATGCACTGACTTTATTCATGTCAAACTGGCAAACAAGAAGACTCATAACAATAGATAATGATATGCAAATGAACCAAGGGAGAAACTATAACAACCAATTACAAAATAGACCTAACTATAATGGAATAACCTTATTCTACAAATGAACCAATAAGGGATGGGATGAGGTGGCATGACATGAGCATGTGATGATGATGAGGTGAGATGATTAAACCCAATATAATAGGTATGTGGTATCCACGTGTAGAGAAAGACAGATAGAGAGAGAGAGAGTGGGAGAGAGAGAGACTAAAGAGCTAAGTGGTAGGAATGCCAGATAGGAAACAATATAATATATATATTGGACAGTGGACATGAATGAGATGACTGTAATAACTGAATAAAATGAAAACAGATGTTGATAGCGTTGAAGATGGAATGGGGTGACGGTGACAAAAGGGGATGAGCATAATAGAATGACCTGAACTAATATCAAAATAACAACCCTATATCATCTAACCACAAGCTCAAAGACAATGTAACTCAATTAATATTCAATGGAACATCAACAGTCCAAATATTTGACATTCCACACCTATCCAAAATATGTTTACGTTTTTAATCGCCTAGACTCATAACCACCAGTATCATACGACTTACGCAACAACTTACAAACAATGTAAGATAATTTTGACCTTTTCCCCTGAATAATTATATCCCAGTAACTACCATACGCGTCTCTACAGTACTTCTTAAATCAGACCTGCCAAGTTCTCCATAAACCATACAATTAACAGTCCCACAAGTAACTTTAAGCAAACTTTTAAGAAACGTTTTATGAAACATTTCAATACAATCAAGTTTCTGAAAACCCCGAACGTCGCAACCATATAATAAGATTGGCACTACAAGCTGATCAAATAACTCACATTGCATATCTAACGGCAAACATAATTTCCAAGCCTTACCAATCAAACAATATAGGCTCTCCTTTCTTGATTGACCTGTTTAGATATAGCTTTATTAAAAGACCCATTAAAATTAAAGGTTGTCCCAAGATAAACATAGTCAAAAACATAGGCGCCGGAAGTGGGGTGGCAGGGGGGGGCGGCCGCCCCCCCAATCCAAAAAGTGGGGGGGCAAAACGCAATTTTGCCCCCTCAAAAAGCCCCCCCTCCCCCCCCCCCCCCAAAAAAAAAAAGAGTGGGAAAGACAAAATCAAATGTATGAGCTGACGTTCAAAAACTAGTTTATACATCCATTTTCAATTTTCGCTGCGCGCTTCGCGCGCGAACAGTTTATCTCAGTTTGTTGTAAACATCTGATGAGAGCATAGACATTTTATTCTTTTTTTGTTTAACTCGGATTCTAAATTTCCTTCACAGGTATGGCATGAAGTGCACCAAATTGCACCATTTCAAGTTTAGAAATGCAAAATCTTCCCTGTGGGAGGGGGATACCCCCTCCCAAACCCTCCCCCTCTTTTTGGATTGGGGGGGGGGGGGGGGGGGGTGGGTGGGGGGGGGGGGGGGGGGGCGGCCGCCCCCCTGCCACCCCACTTCCGGCGCCTATGGCAGTAACAATTATCAAAGGGGTGACAATATTTATGGCACACGTACAGCAGAGAGGTGGGAAGACCTCGCTGCGTACAGTGTAGTCACGCAACCGTCTGCACCTGTACTCGAGAGTAAATAATGTGGGATGTAACTTAATCGTTTGCAAACAAAGAGTTAGTTCAACCAGTAGGTTCATGGTTCAACCTCTTTCGATTTTTTTCTTTCAGACATCGTGCTGCCACGAGTAACTTGAGTCTCAAGGGCATGAGGGCCTTCTTGTGTACTGGTATTTCATTAAAAATATATATAAATTGTAGTTATTAAAATTTTAATTCTATATGAATGTATATGGAAACAGTGATATTCGAAGAGAAAAGGGATCTCATATTTGAGCGGAATCATCACATTTGGGAGAAAATCAGCTAATTTCGGCCACATTTAGCTCGCTTTCAAAGACAAGAAGGATGTATGTGGCAAACAGCCTCCGCCGGAAAAGAAAAACAATGTACGCCATGCACGTAGGGTACAGGAAGCTAGCAATTAACCTTACTCGAAAGCAAATAACGCGGCTTGTTAATTCGACCTCGATCGAGTGTTTGAATGTCATAGTACTGCACGCAATATGTGGTTTGTCTCATTTACAGGCTTAAAATAAATTACACATGATAGCAAGCATAAAGATCAGATCTGAAAACGATTTGAACTATAGTAGCTTATATTTGTATTTTATATTGTGACAAAATAGAATGACCAAATTTTAAAGTTGAATGGTCATTGACCAAATTAAATAATAAATGACTAAATCAAATGTAGCAATTGCACGTTACTGACTTCTCGAGACGAAAATGAATTAAGCAATTAATGAAATTGAATGTCGATTGTTTGAAAATGGATGGGAAGACCTATATTATAGGTTTTCTTGTCCATTTTAAGTAACACTTTCATTCAATTTTATAAATTTGTCACACATTATCGTCCGGTACAATTAAAATGACCTCATATTTGAGCGGAATCATCACATTTGGGAGAAAATCAGCTAATTTCGACCGCATTAAAGGGATAGTTGAGTTTTGGTGAAACTGAATTTTAGTAACCAAAACCTGCATCATTACATTACAAACTAATAGTTATAACTAGAAAGGAACACAACATTACAAATGACGTAGTAAAGATCATGTTATCATTAAAAAAAGAACCGTTAAAACGTAAGAGGGCGCTCTCTAAACACTCATCGGTTTCAACCATTTTGAATAAAATATTGTGCATGTGATGCTTTGGTGAAATAGTGATTAGATAGAGAAATAACCAACAACTATTTAAATACCTATTTTGTAACTTTTGGAAAAGAGGAAGCATTTTTTTGAATTTGTAACGGCTGGTTCAAAATTCTCTAATAAACCTGGGGCCCCAGGTTTATTACAAATTGTTATATTTATGGATATTTCAGCCGTCTCTGAACCGATTTTGATCAAACAAAGATGATTTTATTATTTAAATATTATGCTCTTTCAAATTTTACACTCAGTTTTTCATTACCTCACAACAAAATAAGTATTCTAGCGCCCTCTCTACCAAAACTCAACTATCCCTTTAAGCTCACTTTCAAAGACAAGAAGAATATATGTGGCAAACAGCCTCCGCCGAAAAAGAAAAAAACATGTACGCCATGCACGTAGGGTACAGGAAGCGGTTTGGTCTAATACCGCTTGGTCTAATCATCAGTTCGTCTAACTCCACTTCGTCTCAACCCATTTGGTCTAATCATCACTAGGTCTAATGCCCATTTAGGCAATTGCCGTTTCGTCTAATCACCAAATGGGCCAATTGTCAATTCGTCTACTTTTTTTTCCTCGTTTCGTCTATTATCACTTCGTCTAATACCAGTTCGTCTAATTCTCAGTTAGGCTACTCTTCACTTGGTCTATATGCAATTCGTCTAATTACCGTTTGGTCTATAACCATTTGGTCTAATATCCATTTAGTCTATTACCATTTGGTCTATTACCATTTCATCTAATACCAATAGGTCTATTTTCCACAAAAGCAGGTCGTCTAATGCCATTTCGTCTAAACACTATTTCGGCTAATGACCATTTAGTCTAATTCTCATTTGGTCTAACGATCGCCTACACTGACCACTGTGATGGCCATCGCCTGCATACCGTATGAAAGATTCCATAGGGCTGTAATTATAGCTCTATGGATATTTAGCCACAGCGGTTTTACTAGACGAAACCTGTGTATAAGAGAAAACTAATTGGCCGCTACAATCAGGTGACCTCCATAGACAAGTCCCAAAATATCGTTTGTACGCTCACCACCCAATGGAAAATAGATATGTGGCCGCTATAAACAAGTGAACTTTATAGACGAATTTCATCAAACAGTGTATATTGACCACCTAAAAGAAAACAAGATAGTGGGCGTCATAATCAAGTACCATAACAAAAACAGGTTCCATAACATCGTATATCGTCAAACAGGGGCGTAGACAAGGGAGGATGAGGGGGATGCATCCCCCCACCTCTTTGATGTCTGTAATCTGTGTTACCCTGTCCTTTATCGTCATTAACCTCACACCTACATGCATAGGCGCCGGAAGTGGGGTGTCAGGGGGGCGGCCGCCCCCCCCCCAATCCAAAAAGTGGGGGGGGGGGGGGGGGGGGGGGGGCAAAACGCAATTTTGCCCCCCCCAAAAGCCCCCCTCCCCCCCAAAAGCCCCCCTCCCCCCCCAAAAAAAAAAAAAAAAGAGTGGGAAAACAAAAATCAAATGTATGAGCTGACGTTCAAAAACTAGTTTATACATCCATTTTCAATTTTCGCTGCTCAGTTTGTTGTAAACATCTGATGAGAGCATGGACATTTTATTCTTTTTTGGTTTAACTCGGATTCTAAATTTCCTTCACAGGTATGGCATGAAGTGCACCAAATTGCACCATTTCAAGTTAATAAATGCAAAATCTTCCCCGTGGAGTGAGATGTGAGAGTGAGACATTGCGAGGGAGCGAAGCGACTGAGCGGGGGGAGGGTGTGGGAGGGGGGTGTCCCCCCTCCCACGGTAGGGAGCTTTTGCATTTTTGGACTTGAAATTGTGCAATCTGGTGCATACCTAGATAGGAAATTCGGCTGTATTTGGGAAAGCGTGATATGATCGACCAGAAAGTTTTAATATATTTTTCACGTAAAAAACAAATAATTGACACACCAATAAATATGTACCCCAAAACACACAACAACATAAACCATAATTATGCAACATTATGTATGATCCAACAACACACAGCCAATAATGAGTCCCGAGGGAGCGAAGCGCCTGAGGGCTGGTGCAGGGAGGGAGGGGGAGGGTTTGGAAGGGGGTATCCCCCTCCCACGGTAAGAAAGATCTTGCATTTATGGACTTGAAATTGTGCAATCTGGTGCATACCTAGATAGGAAATTCGGGCTTAAGATTAACTGTATCTGGGAAAGCGTGTTATGATTTGATATATTTTTCACGAAGAAAACAAATAATTGACGCACTAATAAATATGCACCCAAACTCACACATAAATATTGTATTTAGTGTCATACACAGTTCCAACATGAACCATATGGCGCATGTATGATCCAACAACATGGTCTACAGGCAATAATGAATCCCGAGGGAGCGAAGCGACCGACCGGGCTTGGGCAGAGCCGGAGGGGGAGGGTTTGGGAGGGGGTATCCCCCTCCCACGGGGAAGATTTTGCATTTCTAAACTTGAAATGGTGCAATTTGGTGCACTTCATGCCATACCTGTGAAGGAAATTTAGAATCCGAGTTAAACAAAAAAATAATAAAATGTCTATGCTCTCATCTGATGTTTACAACAAACTGAGATAAACTGTTCGCGCGCGAAGCGCGCAGCGAAAATTGAAAATGGATGTATAAACTAGTTTTTGAATGTCAGCTCATACATTTGATTTTGTCTTTCCCACTCTTTTTGGATTGGGGGGGGGGGGGGGGGCGGCCGCCCCCCCCCCCCTTGCCACCCCACTTCCGGCGCCTATGTGCACCAGCCCTCAGGCGCTTCGCTCCCTCGGGACTCATTATTGGCTGTGTGTTGTTGGATCATACATAATGTTGCATAATTATGGTTTATGTTGTTGTGTGTGTGTTTTGGGGTACATATTTATTAGTGTGTCAATTATTTGTTTTCTACGTGAAAAATTTCGGGTCGATCAAATCATATCACGGTTTCCAAAATACAGCCGAATTTCCTATCTAGGTATGCACCAGATTGCACAATTTCAAGTCCAAAAATGCAAAAGCTCCCTACCGTGGGAGGGGGGACACCCCCCTCCCACACCCTCCCCCCGCTCAGTCGCTTCGCTCCCTCGCAATGTCTCACTCTCACATCTGGCTCAAAGTTGGCAACCGAGAGTGTGGTTGGACATGAGCCCCATCACACACAAATTGTGAGCCCCCTTGGGGTTTTGCCCCCCCAATCCAAAAGTGCTTCCGGCGCGCCTGACGATTCGTACTGAACCGCTACCACTACACATCCAGTGTAGATGACATGCTGAGGGAGCTCGAATGGCCTACCCTACAACAAAGAAGGGAAGATATGAGGCTGACCATGATGTTTAAACTACACAACAACGTAGTCCCCTTCCCGACCCAAAACTACATCACACCTGTGACCTGTGATCGGGCCAACTCGTTCTGTCCACTCAAGAGGATATCAAGTCCTGTACTCGCGACTGGAAGATCACAAGCAGTCATTCTTTCCAAGGACAGTGAGAGACTGGAACGCTCTACCCGCGAGTATTGCCTCTGCCCCGTCAACAGATGACTTCGGTCGCCATCTGATAGAAAGCCGTGGCTAAGATTGTCCTGCGTACAGTCTTTTCCGAACTTGTAAATGCGTTAAATAATTTTTTTGTTTTTGTTTGTTTGTAAATGAGTTATTGGACTTGTACTGTAAATAGAATAAGAATATGTACCGTGCACGTTGCGTATACACACACACAAAAAGTTTGCAAGAATCTTCAAGTTTGAAGGAGGCGGACTATACACGAAGAAGAAGGAAGGGGAGGGGGGGGGGGGTGGGGGTGCGTTGGTTGAATTCAAAAGCTTAAGGTCCCCCATCCCCCCCCCCCCCCCCTCAGCCATAAAAAACCTGGGCATGCTGCTGGGTTGTCGCTTCGCTCCCTCTCCCTCGCCAGAGATGGTCAAAATGACGAATCATACCCCCCCCCCCCCCCATGGGAAGAAATCAACACCCTTGATATCTACCCATCAATCAACCTATCAATCAATCAATCAATCAATCAATCAATCAATCAATCATATATGAAGTTCAATAATTAATATCAGCAAAAGTGGTGGAGGTGGTGGCAATAATGATCGTAGCTATACTTTATTCAGTAAATCAAAATCATGAGACAAATTTTTTAAAAATGTAAATTTATATTTGCTTCATGCATAATACATATAATAGAAACATGAAACTGAAAACTCATCTTGTTGCACAATCAAATATCTAGGGAATATCAGTAATGGACATGGTAACAGCTTTATGCATAATGTATCATTTATGTAATGAAATGCATAATACCAAAATACTAATAGTAATGCAAGTTGTGACCGATGTAGGCGTTTACTCTTCCTTGAAATTAGATAAACGCATCACTATACAGGGTGGCCCAGAAATAACGGAACAGGGTGCTTGCTATAATGAAGACACATGATGCCTGTCATAGCAACTAGTATTAGTAACGTTCAATGCGTGCGCCATTGTTAGTACCCCTTCTTCTCTATACACAGCTGAACGCGTACACTCACAATGGCGCACGGTTGACCATTACTCGATGCAGTACAGTATGGCGGGCATCATGAGTCTTTAGTATGGCAAGTACCCCGTTCCGTTATTTCTGGGCCACCCTGTATTACTCTACATAATATATACTACAGTAGCTATCTCTACAACACATTGGAACTTTGACTGTTAAGTAATGACATTTCTAAGCATGTGTAGTAGGCTGCAGTGGTCTAGAACGTATGCATCAATAATAAACATAGCGACAGCTGTAAAGTGTCTCACCCACTTGTGCGCGTTCTTGCAACAATGGACCTCATTTGACCTTCGACCTGCTTATCCTACTACTTATGTGACCTGCGACCCCAGAATATCATGGATGCCAATATAGAGTGGTGAAGTGTGATGTCATAAATAATGTCATAAATATTCTTTTTAAGAATTTTCAAATTTGGACTTCATTTTCAGAAAGAGCATAACAAATACTGTCCAAATACCCAAAATCAAAGCAATAGGTTACATATTGGCCGAGATATATGCCCATCTGAATGATTTTTTTTGGTCAATGGGCAATCAGTGTTATAATGCACTGGTTCCTAAATTTAGGAACCAGTGCACTACACAGTGAGTCAGAAAGAAAAAAATGTCCCATCTTTTAAAAGTTGTCTTGTTTGATGTATGAACATTTAATCATGGGTTTTATGATATGTCTTGGTAGGGCTATCCTCCAGCTCCACGCATATTTTGGTACCCTTCTCATTTGAATATCTGCACGCATGACAATCTTTATAAGACTGCAAAAACTCACTTGCGCCAAGTGGATCGATGAGGAATAAACAGTGTTTTGAACAAAGACAATCAGACAGACAGAAACACACACCCACACACATATGCACACGCACAGTAAAAACAGTTTCATAATGCAGTGTTAACATTTCCCCTTTTCTGATTAAGCATTGATTTTTAACAAGGACGCTGAATGTTTAAGTGGCGATTCCCTGACAATCTTTCCCCTAACACACTCACCACCACCACCACCATCATCATCATCAAGTGCACATAAATAAAAATTTGCTATCTCAATACGTAGGTACAATAACAATAAAAATGTATCTCATTTATGTATTTTATTATTATTATTATTATTATTTATTCGGCATTTCAAAATAAAGTACAATGTATGATACAAAATAAATAGTGAATTTACAAAACGATCAGAAAACATAAAAGCATAAAAGCACCCCTGGTGAATCTCCCCAAGCTGCCTGGCAGGAAAAAAGAAATCTTGAATTTCTGTGACCCATGGGTCTTTCCTGCCAACTTGGGGAGGCCACCAGGGATGCCTTGTACATAAATATTTAAATATTGCAATATATAGTAATTTTATAACAATTAATCAATACATAATAAAAATATATATATATTTTTTTATAACATCAACATTTGAAAGCATTAACATATGTACATCAAAAAACACCATGAAAGTAAGGGCAACGAAAGGCCCATGAAAGTATTGGTTTACAAAAGGGCCATGAAAGTATTGGTTTACAATGGCAATTTACAATGGATATCTGTGATCCTGTTGTACTTGCACCAAAGGGCTTGCCTGATTTGGCAGCAGTTAATTATGTTGAGCCCTTTTTGAGTAGGACAAGTACCGGAATTATGGTTCGTCCTCAGTTCACCCCGCAACAAAGATTATTTTTGGTCACCGAGTATGCAAGAACTCAGAGTGTAACATAAGTTTTGCAAGGGTTATGCCACCGTTATCCCAATGTTCGGTGTCCTGGCAGTAAAAGTTAAACATTCTTTCACAATTTGTTTTATTCCTCACCCAGCCACTTGGCGCAAGTGTGATTTTGCAGTCTTGTAAAGATTGTCTGATGTTCAGTCATGCGTGCAGAGATTCAAATGAAAAGGGTACCAAAATATGCTGGGAGGATAACTCTACCAAGACATATCATAAAACCCATGATTAAATGTTCATACTTCAAACAAGACAACTTTTTTTCTGACTCACTCTGTATAACACTGATTGCTCATTGAAGTAAAATTCATTCGGATGGGCATATCTCAGCCAATACGTAATATTCCTTTGATTTTCGGTATTTGGACATTATTTGTTATGCTCTTTCTGAAAATGAAGTCCAAATTTGTTTTTATGACGTCATGGCTTCTGTACTCTATAGGGCACCTACCAAACATTAAAAAATAATAAAAAATACATAAGCTGTGCCCCCCAATAATTTTGGTGCCCCCAATCCGTCCGACCACGCTATGCCACTGTTCCAAATGAATGGCTTTTCAATAGTGTGTGTCCTAAATAAACTTCTTGTTAAGGAAAAGGCCTCTGCAGAAAACAGTGCTCTGATCACTGACAGAGCTACCCTACTGAAATCAAACAAATAAATAAATAAACATACATGACCTTCCAAATGAATTACTGATCACCAGTGTGTGTCCTCAGCTTGACCCCTTCTTGTGAGGGAAAAAGCTTTTGAACATTATAAGAACATGAATAGGTACCTTATAAGTGAAAGGTCTTTGTCCACAATGTGTCTAAATTTCGATTTCATGTCATACATTTTACTGTCAAAACATACTTTTTAAATTGATATATTATAGTGTTCAAAACTTGTAAAGATGTATTCATATAATTTAGCAATATCCCGCAGATCATGTGAACAATAAAACTTTTCCTGATTTGAATAGAATTTGAATTTGAAATGTCACACCTTCCTAATAAAATAGTCTTTCACTTTGTTGCATCCTCATGTGCCTTACAAGAAACGCTCCTGGCAAATAAATTATCATACATAAACATCAATTGAAAGGTCATTCACCAGTATGTGTCCTCATGTGTCTTGTGAGATGACCTTTCCGAGAGAAAGCCTTTGAACATACATGGCAAATGAAAGGTTGTTCCCCAGTATGTGTCCTCATATGTTCTGTTAGATGACTTTTCCGAGAGAAAGTCTTTGAACATACATGGCAAATGAAAGGTTGTTCCCCAGTATGTGTCCTCATATGTTCTGTTAGATTACTTTTTTGATTGAAAGCCTTTGAACATAATTTGCAACTGTAAGGTCTTTCACCGTGTGTTCTCATATGTTTTTTTACATCACCATTCAGAGAGAAAGACTTTGAACATACCTTGCAATTGAAAGGTCGTTCGCCAGTATGTGTCATTATGTGACTTGTTAGATGACCTTTCTGAGAGAAAGACTTTGCACATACATGGCAAATGAAAGGTCTTTCACCAGTATGTGTCCTCATGTGTGTTGTTAGATGACCTCTCCGAGAGAAAGCCTTTGAACATACATGGCAAATGAAAGGTTGTTCCCCAGTATGTGTCCTCATATGTTCTGTTAGATTACTTTTTTGATTGAAAGCCTTTGAACATAATTTGCAACTGTAAGGTCTTTCACCGTGTGTTCTCATATGTTTTTTTACATCACCATTCAGAGAGAAAGACTTTGAACATACCTTGCAATTGAAAGGTCGTTCGCCAGTATGTGTCATTATGTGACTTGTTAGATGACCTTTCTGAGAGAAAGACTTTGCACATACATGGCAAATGAAAGGTCTTTCACCAGTATGTGTCCTCATGTGTGTTGTTAGATGACCTCTCCGAGAGAAAGCCTTTGAACATACATGGCAAATGAAAGGTTGTTCCCCAGTATGTGTTCTCATGTGCAAATCTAGATCACCTTTCCGAGAGAAAGTCTTTGAACATACATTGCAATCGTAAGGTTGTTCCCCCGTGTGTGTTCTCATGTGTAAATCTAGATCAGATTTCCGAGAGAAAGTCTTGGAACAAACCTTGCAATTGAAAGGTCTTTCACCAGTATGTGTCCTCATGTGCATTGTTAGAGGACCTTTCCAAGAGAAAGCCTTTGAACATACATGGCAAATGAATGGTTTTTCCCCAGTATGTGTCCTCATATGTTCTATTAGATGACTTTTTTGATAGAAAGCCTTTGAACATAATTTGCAACTGTAAGGTCTTTCACCATGTGTTCTCATATGTTTTTTTACATCACCATTCAGAGAGAAAGACTTTGAGCATACCTTGCAATTAAAAGGTCGTTCGCCAGTGTGTGTTCCCATATGTACATCTAAATCATTTTTCCGAGAGAAAGTCTTTGAACAGACCTTGCAATTGAAAGGTCGTTCGCCAGTATGTGTCATTATGTGACTTGTTAGATGACCTTTCTGAGAGAAAGACTTTGCACATACATGGCAAATGAAAGGTCTTTCACCAGTATGTGTCCTCATGTGTGTTGTTAGATGACCTCTCCGAGAGAAAGCCTCTGAACATACATTGCAACTGAAAGGTCTTTCACCAGTATGTGTCCTCATGTGTCTTGTTAGTTGACCTTTCTGAGAGAAAGACTTTGCACATACATGACAAATGAAAGGTTGTTCCCCAGTGTGTGTTCTCATATGTACATCTAGGTCACTTTTCCAAGAGAAAGTCTTTGAACAAACCTTGCAATTGAAAGGTCTTTCACCAGTATGTGTCCTCATGTGCGTTGTTAGAGGACCTTTCCAAGAGAAAGCCTTTGAACATACATGGCAAATGAAAGGTTTTTCCCCAGTATGTGTCCTCATATGTTTTTTTACATCACCATTCAGAGAGAAAGACTTTGAACATACCTTGCAATTGAAAGGTCGTTCGCCAGTATGTGTCATTATGTGAATTGTTAGATTACTTTTTTGATAGAAAGCCTTACTTACAATCGATTGTATCTCTTTCTGCAACGGGGCCCTGGCCTGATAAATGAGACTTACTGCCCAACATACCATTGAACACGCGAGTATTCCGCACGCCATTGTTAGTGTGCATTCAGCTGTGTGCCGTGCGGTGCCGAGAGAATGGGCAAAATTGGTCAATAGTACGATGGGCAGTAAGTCTCATTTATCAGACACTGACTTGGTAAAAGTTGACAAAAATAGGAAATTCAAAGTGCCCTAAAACAAAAACTACACATCCAAAGTTACTTTTCTCGGTATCGTTGCTCATTGGAAAGGACACCCTATCCAATGGACATGTTCATTTTGTTACTTTATTTTGGGAAGTGCCCCGTTTTTTTGGGCCACCCTGTATAGGAGCTTATCAATTTCAATGTATTACCATACCACATATTCCATTTTGTTTTTCTAGCCGTAACATAAATGTAATTGTTTTAAATGTATAGTATCAAAGGCCACTGAATAGTCGAGGAGAAGAAGGATGGCCTCATCACCTCTATCCGGAGCCAGGAGAACACTGTTGACAACTGCGGTCTCACAGCTGTGATTCTGTCTGAATGCAGAGTTTGCAGACCTACTGATCTACTGAAAAAAGTACTGATAGAGGAACTGGCTGGCTCCTGTCATCGCCAGAATTGTCAACTCAGCAATGAACAAATTTATATTTCCCAGAAACGCTCAAAGCGCACATTACTCCACTGTTGAAGGCAAACAAACTTGTTCAGGATGAGTTAAAGAATTATAGACCAATTGCTCATCTGAAGTTCATTGGAAACATATAATTGAAAGACATATATTTTAGGTCAACTTCAAACATATCTGATGAACAACTTGTCCAATCTCCATACACTACAAATCACAGCTGTGAGACTGCACTTGTTTGAGTCAACAGCGATGTTTTGCTGGCTTTAATAGAGGTGATCCTTCTATTCTGCAGCCTTTGATTTAAGTCAAGAGAACTTGTTGTTACATGTTGGAAAAAAAGATACATGAAAGAAAATGCATTGAAATTGATAAGCTCCTATTTGGAAAATAGAACAGATGTTCATTCAATTTTGTATGGTGCCCTCAATGGTATATAGTCTGTACTCTGCCTCAATACAATAAATCATTGTTCAACATGGGTTGAACTAGTGTTGTCGTTTTCGGGAGTATTTACTACCCGGGACTCTGTAACACGTGTTGCGATTTCGCAAAGCAAAAATCGCAACACGTGTTTGTGAAATCGCAACATGTGTGAGTGGTTTTCGCTGCTGCACCCGAACTACGTAATACAAATGGAACACAAAATTGTATTGGGAGTCATCGATTATTGCACTAAATCATAATCGCTTGTCGGCACAAAATAGCAAAAAATAGTGGCGCGGTGACAATCATATTCAATGAAGTGTGTTGAAGGTACGATCTGTCACCGAGATTATTAATGTCCTATTCTCGTCAGAAATGTCGTAAGGTACGATCGGTCACCGAGAATATTAATGTCCTATTCTCGTCAGAAATGTCGTTATCAAGGTAAATTTCAACACAGTTACCATAATTCCGTTAAAATCATGTCAGAAATGCTAAAACTATAATTCATTTTCGAATTTGATGTATTTTAGAAGATGATTTATTGTCATTAATGCGCTGCATTTTTGTCACTTGAATGAACTTGATAACTCCTGCGTTCAATGAGGGGACTTCCCCTTTTTTCGGGAAATTGAGTATTGATTTTTGCGCCCGAGACTCGGACATTTTTCGGCGGGACCCGGGTACCCGGGACTCATCAACAGCTCTAGGTTGAACTGTGTGATGTCTGCAGATGATACCCAACTTTACCCAAGTATATGTATGCTTAATGAAAGACAGGTTACAAGCCTGTATTCATGATATAAAGAATTGGTCCCTTCAAAATGGTTTGAAATTTAATACAGAAAAAAAGAGGTTGTGCAGTTTGTAAACTTGGATTCAGGCAATGTTAACCAATTGATAAATAATGTAACTCTTGATGAAACTGTGGTTAATACTGCCGCTAATTCTGTGAGAGTCTAATGTGTCCAATTAGATACATGTAGAAACATTTTACATTTGAATACACATTAAATCTGCCTCACTAGCATTGCACAAGATGGGCATGGTTCAGCAGCTTATGCCGAAATGGTGGGTAGGGTCGCGTCGTTTCGCGTTGACTGGAACGCAAACATCTGTCCAAAGCCACCCCGGTTTTGCCGAAAGGGTGCGTTTGGGGTGTCCCGTCGCATCGCGTCGACTGGAACGCGACTATTTGTCCAAATCCCCCCCCCCCCCCCCCAGGTTTGCAGAAAGGGTGGGTTGGGAGCACTGATTTCCCATTGACAGGTACCTTTTAAGTGAAAGGTCTTTGTCCACAATGTGTCTAAATTTCGACTTCATGTCATACATTTTACTGTCAAAGCATACTTTTTAAATTGATATATTATAGTGTTCAAAACTTGTAAAGATGTATTCGTATAATTTAGCAATATCCCCGCAGATCATGTGAACAATAAAACTTTTCCTGATTTGAATAGAATTTGAATTTGAAATGTCACACCTTCCTAATAAAATAGTCTTTCACTTTGTTGCATCCTCATGTGCCTTACAAGAAACGCTCCTGGCAGATAAATTATCATACATAAACATCAATTGAAAGGTCATTCACCAGTATGTGTCCTCATGTGTCTTGTGAGATGGCCTTTCCGAGAGAAAGCCTTTGAACATACATGGCAAATGAAAGGTTTTTCCCCAGTATGTGTCCTCATATGTTTTTTTACATCACCATTCAGAGAGAAAGACTTTGAACATACCTTGCAATTGAAAGGTCGTTCGCCAGTATGTGTCATTATGTGAATTGTTAGATTACTTTTTTGATAGAAAGCCTTACTTACAATCGATTGTATCTCTTTCTGCAACGGGGCCCTGGCCTGATAAATGAGACTTACTGCCCAACATACCATTGAACACGCGAGTATTCCGCACGCCATTGTTAGTGTGCATTCAGCTGTGTGCCGTGCGGTGCCGAGAGAATGGGCAAAATTGGTCAATAGTACGATGGGCAGTAAGTCTCATTTATCAGACACTGACTTGGTAAAAGTTGACAAAAATAGGAAATTCAAAGTGCCCTAAAACAAAAACTACACATCCAAAGTTACTTTTCTCGGTATCGTTGCTCATTGGAAAGGACACCCTATCCAATGGACATGTTCATTTTGTTACTTTATTTTGGGAAGTGCCCCGTTTTTTTGGGCCACCCTGTATAGGAGCTTATCAATTTCAATGTATTACCATACCACATATTCCATTTTGTTTTTCTAGCCGTAACATAAATGTAATTGTTTTAAATGTATAGTATCAAAGGCCACTGAATAGTCGAGGAGAAGAAGGATGGCCTCATCACCTCTATCCGGAGCCAGGAGAACACTGTTGACAACTGCGGTCTCACAGCTGTGATTCTGTCTGAATGCAGAGTTTGCAGACCTACTGATCTACTGAAAAAAGTACTGATAGAGGAACTGGCTGGCTCCTGTCATCGCCAGAATTGTCAACTCAGCAATGAACAAATTTATATTTCCCAGAAACGCTCAAAGCGCACATTACTCCACTGTTGAAGGCAAACAAACTTGTTCAGGATGAGTTAAAGAATTATAGACCAATTGCTCATCTGAAGTTCATTGGAAACATATAATTGAAAGACATATATTTTAGGTCAACTTCAAACATATCTGATGAACAACTTGTCCAATCTCCATACACTACAAATCACAGCTGTGAGACTGCACTTGTTTGAGTCAACAGCGATGTTTTGCTGGCTTTAATAGAGGTGATCCTTCTATTCTGCAGCCTTTGATTTAAGTCAAGAGAACTTGTTGTTACATGTTGGAAAAAAAGATACATGAAAGAAAATGCATTGAAATTGATAAGCTCCTATTTGGAAAATAGAACAGATGTTCATTCAATTTTGTATGGTGCCCTCAATGGTATATAGTCTGTACTCTGCCTCAATACAATAAATCATTGTTCAACATGGGTTGAACTAGTGTTGTCGTTTTCGGGAGTATTTACTACCCGGGACTCTGTAACACGTGTTGCGATTTCGCAAAGCAAAAATCGCAACACGTGTTTGTGAAATCGCAACATGTGTGAGTGGTTTTCGCTGCTGCACCCGAACTACGTAATACAAATGGAACACAAAATTGTATTGGGAGTCATCGATTATTGCACTAAATCATAATCGCTTGTCGGCACAAAATAGCAAAAAATAGTGGCGCGGTGACAATCATATTCAATGAAGTGTGTTGAAGGTACGATCTGTCACCGAGATTATTAATGTCCTATTCTCGTCAGAAATGTCGTAAGGTACGATCGGTCACCGAGAATATTAATGTCCTATTCTCGTCAGAAATGTCGTTATCAAGGTAAATTTCAACACAGTTACCATAATTCCGTTAAAATCATGTCAGAAATGCTAAAACTATAATTCATTTTCGAATTTGATGTATTTTAGAAGATGATTTATTGTCATTAATGCGCTGCATTTTTGTCACTTGAATGAACTTGATAACTCCTGCGTTCAATGAGGGGACTTCCCCTTTTTTCGGGAAATTGAGTATTGATTTTTGCGCCCGAGACTCGGACATTTTTCGGCGGGACCCGGGTACCCGGGACTCATCAACAGCTCTAGGTTGAACTGTGTGATGTCTGCAGATGATACCCAACTTTACCCAAGTATATGTATGCTTAATGAAAGACAGGTTACAAGCCTGTATTCATGATATAAAGAATTGGTCCCTTCAAAATGGTTTGAAATTTAATACAGAAAAAAAGAGGTTGTGCAGTTTGTAAACTTGGATTCAGGCAATGTTAACCAATTGATAAATAATGTAACTCTTGATGAAACTGTGGTTAATACTGCCGCTAATTCTGTGAGAGTCTAATGTGTCCAATTAGATACATGTAGAAACATTTTACATTTGAATACACATTAAATCTGCCTCACTAGCATTGCACAAGATGGGCATGGTTCAGCAGCTTATGCCGAAATGGTGGGTAGGGTCGCGTCGTTTCGCGTTGACTGGAACGCAAACATCTGTCCAAAGCCACCCCGGTTTTGCCGAAAGGGTGCGTTTGGGGTGTCCCGTCGCATCGCGTCGACTGGAACGCGACTATTTGTCCAAATCCCCCCCCCCCCCCCCCAGGTTTGCAGAAAGGGTGGGTTGGGAGCACTGATTTCCCATTGACAGGTACCTTTTAAGTGAAAGGTCTTTGTCCACAATGTGTCTAAATTTCGACTTCATGTCATACATTTTACTGTCAAAGCATACTTTTTAAATTGATATATTATAGTGTTCAAAACTTGTAAAGATGTATTCGTATAATTTAGCAATATCCCCGCAGATCATGTGAACAATAAAACTTTTCCTGATTTGAATAGAATTTGAATTTGAAATGTCACACCTTCCTAATAAAATAGTCTTTCACTTTGTTGCATCCTCATGTGCCTTACAAGAAACGCTCCTGGCAGATAAATTATCATACATAAACATCAATTGAAAGGTCATTCACCAGTATGTGTCCTCATGTGTCTTGTGAGATGGCCTTTCCGAGAGAAAGCCTTTGAACATACATGGCAAATGAAAGGTTGTTCCCCAGTATGTGTCCTCATATGTTCTGTTAGATGACTTTTCCGAGAGAAAGTCTTTGAACATACATGGCAAATGAAAGGTTGTTCCCCAGTATGTGTCCTCATATGATCTGTTAGATTACTTTTTTGATAGAAAGCCTTTGAACACAATTTGCAACTGAAAGGTCTTTCACCAGTATGTGTCCTCATGTGTGTTGTTAGATGACCTCTCCAAGAGAAAGCCTTTGAACATACATGGCAAATGAAAGGTTTTTCCCCCGTATGTGTTCTCATGTGCAAATCTAGATCACCTTTCCGAGAGAAAGTCTTTGAACATACATTGCAATCGTAAGGTCGTTCCCCCGTGTGTGTTCTCATGTGTAAATCTAGATCAGATTTCCGAGAGAAAGTCTTGGAACAAACCTTGCAATTGAAAGGTCTTTCACCAGTATGTGTCCTCAAGTGCATTGTTAGAGGACCTTTCCAAGAGAAAGCCTTCGAACATACATGGCAAATGAAAGGTTTTTCCCTAGTATGTGTCCTCATATGTTCCGTTAGATGACTTTTTTGATAGAAAGCCTTTGAACATAATTTGCAACTGTAAGGTCTTTCACCATGTGTTCTCATATGTTTTTTTACATCACCATTCAGAGAGAAAGACTTTGAACATACCTTGCAATTAAAAGGTCGTTCGCCAGTGTGTGTTCCCATATGTACATCTAAATCATTTTTCCGAGAGAAAGTCTTTGAACAGACCTTGCAATTGAAAGGTCGTTCGCCAGTATGTGTCATTATGTGACTTGTTAGATGACCTTTCTGAGAGAAAGACTTTGCACATACATGGCAAATGAAAGGTCTTTCACCAGTATGTGTCCTCATGTGTGTTGTTAGATGACCTCTTCGAGAGAAAGCCTTTGAACATACATGGCAAATGAAAGGTTGTTCCCCAGTATGTGTTCTCATGTGTGTTGTTCGATGACATTTCGAAGAGAAAGCCTTTAAACATACCTTGCAACTGAAAGGTCTTTCACCAGTATGTGTCCTCATGTGTCTTGTTAGTTGACCTTTCTGAGAGAAAGACTTTGCACATACATGACAAATGAAAGGTTGTTCCCCAGTGTGTGTTCTCATATGTACATCTAGGTCACCTTTCCGAGAGAAAGTCTTTGAACAAACCTTGCAATTGAAAGGTCTTTCACCAGTATGTGTCCTCATGTGCGTGGTTAGAGGACCTTTCAAAGAGAAAGCCTTTGAACATACATGGCAAATGAAAGGTTTTTCCCCAGTATGTATCCTCATATGTTTTTTTACATCACCATTCAGAGAGAAAGACTTTGAACATACCTTGCAATTGAAAGGTCGTTCGCCAGTATGTGTCATTATGTGACTTGTTAGATGACCTTTCTGAGAGAAAGACTTTGCACATACATGGCAAATGAAAGGTAGTTCCCCAGGGTGTGTCCTCGTGTGCGTTGTTAGATGACCTTTTGTAGAGAAAGACTTTGAACATACCTTGCAAATGAAAGGTTGTTCACCAGTATGTGTCCTCATGTGTGTTGTTAGAGGACCTTTCCAAGAGAAAGCCTTTGAACATACATGGCAAATGAAAGGTTTTTCCCCAGTATGTGTCCTCATATGTTCTGTTAGATGACTTTTTTGATAGAAAGCCTTTGAACATAATTTGCAACTGTAATGTCTTTCACCATGTGTTCTCATATGTTTTTTTACATCACCATTCAGAGAGAAAGACTTTGAACATACCTTGCAATTAAAAGGTCGTTCGTCAGTGTGTGTTCCCATGTGTACATCTAAAACATTTTTCTGAGAGAAAGTCTTTGAACAGACCTTGCAATTGAAAGTTCGTTCGCCAGTATGTGTCCTCATGTGACTTGTTAGATGACCTTTCTGAGAGAAAGACTTTGCACATACATGGCAAATGAAAGGTCGTTCACCAGTGTGTGTTCTCATGTGTACATCTAGATCACCTTTCCGAGAGAGAGTCTTTAAACAGACCTTGCAAGTGAAAGTTCGTTCACCAGTTTGTGTCTTCAGTTGTTCCCCATTATGTTTCCTTAAATGTTTTGTTAGATTACGTTTTTGATAGAAAGCCTTTAAACATAAATTGCAATTGAACGGTCTTTCACCAGTATGTGTCCTCATGTGTGTTGTTAGATGATCTTTCCGAGAGAAAGCCTTTGAACATGCACTGCAAATGAAAGGTCGTTCCCCAGTGTGTGTTCTCATATGTAAATCTAGTTTACTTTTCTGAGAGAAAGCCTTGGAACATACATGGCAAGTGGAAGGTCTACCATCAGGCCTGGAACAGATATCCATGCGTTTATCTAAAATAACATTTGGTAATACAGACAACTTGTTACCCTGTGTTAATATGTGTGCATCAACATTTGGTATGTTGCTAATAACCCTAGTACAACTGCTTAACTTCAATTTTAAACAAGATTGTTCATTTTTGTGTTTCAGTAGCTCTGAGTTGTCAAGGAATGTCTTTGAACACAGGCTGCATTTGAAGTGTCTGCTACCATCTTTGTCACTGTCATCACCCACGGTTTCCACACAATCCTCATTAAGTTCACTAGTGTTCATTCCTGATTGAATCCTTGAGCTACATGTACCTGTCTCGCCCTCCTGAAGTGTCAATGTTTCTGGCTCTCCTCCTAAGTTCCGAGAGGTAGATTCCAGTCCACTTTCATGATCAGCATTTTCTGCATGGGAACATGAACATGTACATAGTTAAAGGGGTAGTTCAGTTTTGGTAGAGAGGGCGCTGCACATTACAATTTTTTGTGAGGTAATGACAAACTGAGTGTCGAATTTGAGAGAACATGCAATTTAATGGCAGAATGAACGAATGAATTTGGTCAAAATCGGTCTAGTAATGGCTGAAATATCCATATCTGATCTTAAAACTATTTGGGGCCCAAATAATTAGATGATTTTTTTCAACAAATTTTAAAAATGCTTACACTTGTCAAAAATTTTCAAAAGCATTTAAAAAATATTTGTTGATGTGCTCTAATTTCAATAAAACATCACATGCATAATTTTGTATGAAAAATGGTTGAAACCAATGTCTTTTTAGAGAGCGCCCCCTTGTGTTTGATTGGCTCTTTTTGAATGATAACAGGCTTTTTACTTAATCATTCGTAATTTTGTATACCTTTCGAGCATAGTGGAGTTATAACTATTAGTTTGTAATGTTACTGTCAAGGTTTGGTTACTAAAGTTCAGCCTAAGTACCAAAACTGTACTACCCCTTTAAAGTGATACCTGTAAAGGGTCAGATATTGCACAAAATGACATTTAAGACTTCAATCCTATATCAATATCATTGTAAAATACAACTGAAAGATGTGTGAAATTTGAAAGAAAACGATCACTGTTTACCTAGTGAAAAAAATGAATATTGAGTTCATATTTTATCACCGAATACTGATGGCCTGCCATAGATTTGTTGCAGTAATAATCATCCGTTTGACGATATCCGCACCGGTGTATGTTTACAGACAGTACAGAATTCATGGAATTTGCGCGCGCTCGGCTCAAAGTTCAGTTGGGTCGGGAAGGTTTCCACGCGCTGGCCGGACGTGTTCAGCTACGACAATTGTACTTTATTTGAAAAGCGTTTGCTAACGCTTTTCAAATAAAAGATTTCAATGATAATTATCTTCATACTAAAGGGACATTTGAAAAAATCTAACCCTATGTTATTCTTCTCTTACCATTAGCTAAACAACACGGTAGAAGAGAAACGAGGAAGCTCCAAAAAAAATTGTGGAGTTAGACACTTTACAGGCATGCCTTTAATGTATATTCAACCAAGTGTTTATAATCTAAAGTGATATCAATGTTTTAAAAAATTATTTTCCTGATAATGCTGAACAATGATATCCTGTATTAGGGCAGAGTGCAGACTACTTAGAGGACCTATCACAGACCCTTCAGGGACGCCATACAAATTTGAATGAACATCTAGTCACCAATGACTATACAGGGTGGCCCCCCCCCACAAAACAGAACGGGCCACTTTCCAAAATAAATTTGGTTGTGTAGTTTTTGTTTTCGGGGGTTGTGAGTAACACCATGTCAGGTTCCCTTTTTTGTCAATTTTTACCAAGTCAGTGCCTGATAAATGAGACTTACTGCCTGACATACCATTGAACAAGCGAGTATTCCGCGCGCCATTGTTAGTGTGCATTCAGCTGTGTGCCGTGCGGTGCCGAGAGAATGGGCAAAATTGGTCAATAGTATGATGGGCAGTAAGTCTCATTTATCAGACACTGACTTGGTAAAAGTTGACAAAAATAGGAACCTCACATGGTCTCACTCAAAGTGCCCTAAAACAAAAACTACACATCCAAAGTTACTTTTCTCGGTATCGTTGCTCATTGGAAAGGACACCCTATCCAATGGACATGTTCATTTTGTTACTTTATTTTGGGAAGTGCCCCGTTCCGTTTTTTGGGGCCACCCTGTATAGGAGCTTATCAATTTCAATGTATTACCATACCACATATTCCATTTTGTTTTTCTAGCCGTAACATAAATGTAATTGTTTTAAATGTATAGTATCAAAGGCCACTGAATAGTCGAGGAGAAGAAGGATGGCCTCATCACCTCTATCCGGAGCCAGGAGAACACTGTTGATGACTCCAACAACTGCGGTCTCACAGCTGTGATTCGGTCTGAATGCAGAGTTTGCAGACCTACTGATCTACTGAAAAAAGTACTGACAGAGGAACTGGCTGGCTCCTGTCATCGCCAGAATTGTCAACTCAGCAATGAACAAATTGATATTTCCCAGAAACGCTCAAAGCGCACATTACTCCACTGTTGAAGGCAAACAAACTTGTTCAGGATGAGTTAAAGAATTATAGACCAATTGCTCATCTGAAGTTCATTGGAAACATATAATTGAAAGACATATATTGTAGGTCAACTTCAAACATATCTGATGAACAACTTGTTCAATCTGCATACACTACAAATCACAGCTGTGAGACTGCAGTTGTTTAGTCAACAGCGATGTTTTGCTGGCTTTAATAGAGGTGATCCTTCTATTCTGCAGCCTTTGATTTAAGTCAAGAGAACTTGTTGTTACATGTTGTAAAAAAGATATGTGAAAGAAAATGCATTGAAATTGATAAGCTCCTATTTGGAAAATAGAACAGATGTTCATTCAATTTTGTATGGTGCCCTCAATGGTATATAGTCTGTACTCTGCCTCAATACAATAAATCATTGTTCAACATGGGTTGAACTAGTGTTGTCGTTTTTGGGAGTATTTACTACCCGGGACTCCGTAACACGTGTTGCGATTTCGCAAACCAAAAATCGCAACATTTGTTTGTGAAATTGCAACATGTGTGAGTGGTTTTCGCTGCTGCACCCGAACTACGTAATACGAATGGAACATGAAATTATATTGGGAGTCATCGATTTATTGCACATACTAAATCATAATCGCTTGCCGGCACAAAATAGCCAAAAATAGTGGCGTGGTGACAGTCATATTCAGTGAAGTGTGTTGAAGGTACGATCTGTCACCGAGATCATTAATGTCCTATTCTTGTCAGAAATGTTGTAATCAAGGTAAATTTCCACACAGTTACCATAATTCCGTTAAAATCATGTCATCATTCCGCTATAATTCATTTACGAATTTGATGTATTTTAGAAGATGATTTATTGTCATTAATGCGCTGCATTACTCCTGCATTGAACTCCTGCGTTCAATGAGGGGACTTCCCCTTTTTTCGGGAAATTGAGTATCGATTTTTGCGCCCGGGACTCAGACATTTTTCGGCGGGACCAGCTCTAGGTTGAACTGTGTGATGTCTGCAGATGATACCCAACTTTACCCAAGTATATGTATGCTTAATGAAAGACAGGTTACAAGCCTGTATTCATGATATAAAGAATTGGTCCCTTCAAAATGGTTTGAAATTTAATACAGAAAAAAAGAGGTTGTGCAGTTTGTAAACTTGGATTCAGGCAATGTTAACCAATTGATAAATAATGTAACTCTTGATGAAACTGTGGTTAATACTGCCGCTAATTCTGTGAGAGTCTAATGTGTCCAATTAGATACATGTAGAAACATCTTACATTTGTATACACATTAAATCTGCCTCACTAGCATTGCACAAGATGGGCATGGTTCAGCAGCTTATGCCGAAATGGTGGGTAGAGTCGCGTCGTTTCGCGTTGACTGGAACGCAAACATTTGTCCAAAGCCACCCCGGTTTTGCCGAAAGGGTGCGTTTGGGGTGTCCCGTCGCATCGCGTCGACTGGAACGCGACTATTTGTCCAAATCCCCCCCCCCCCCTCCCCAGGTTTGCAGAAAGGGTGGGTTGGGAGCACTGATTTCCCATTGACAAAAAAATTAATTTGGATCTATAGCATATCTCGGCCGATTCTTAACATATTTAATTGATATTTGGGTATTTGGACATTATTTTTTATGCTCTTTCGGTAAATGAAGTTCAAATTGAAAGTTCAAAAAATAGATTTGTATGACGTCATATCTTGTATACTCAATTTGCTCAAGAGTAACCGTCTAAACCTTGGAACAGTTAAAGCAATGCTCGAAATTAACTTTTTTTGCTGGTGGCCCGGTCGGGCCAGTAAAGTTAGTATTTTTCCAATTTTGGTGGCCCAAAACCAAAATCTACTGGCCCGAAAAAAATAAGGAAAAACAAAAGTAAAATTAATACAATAACCATATTCATAGTTTCAGGGTACTGGGCAATGTTTAGCCTTCATTTGTTATTCCAATGCTCGAAATTATCTTTTTTTTTCTGGTGGCCCGAAATTTTTTTGTACAAACAAAGAAAAAAGAAAAACATCACGAGTCATGACTACTCGGTCATTAATTGTGAAATTATGGAAGTTATGTGTTAAAATTACCACCATCATTAAAGAAATCCATCAGTGAATAAACAAAACCTAACCTAGAATCGAGCAGTTTCATCTAAGAGTCATCAACTGATGAAACTAAGCCCTTTTCCATGTACGATTTTGTTATTTTATAGTCCATAAAATCACCAACACAAAAAAGCACACATGGGACTGAGCATAGCTAAGATAAATTGGCAAATCAAGAAATTAAATCACTTAAATCTTTGTTATTTTAAAACCTTAAATAGTTCGAAGTAGCCACAAGTCTCTACCTTGTAAACATGATTCCTTCTAATACCTTCAAAAAAATGAATAATGATCCGAAAGATGAAATTATTCCCCTTTATTGATGGTATCGTGGACGATATCGCAAAGCACACTGCACTTTGCAATATGAATGAATGTGAAAAGCTAGACATGTGTTTTGATAGGTCTTAGCATGCATGTGCACACTCCCTCTGTGGATTGGTTGATCTATGTTTATATTATACATGTTGCAAAGGTTTCCAGGGGGTGTGTGTGAAATTAAGAAAACAGCATAAGCATGCTTTTGCTTTTAGTGATTACACACCTCTGGAAGTTGTTTAAGTTTACCATGATTTATCATGCAAGAAGTAGATAATTCAAGGGAGAGTGTTCATATGAGGAAATAGCACATATTTGTAGGCATAAATAAGGATTCATTCAACTAGCGCAAGTGCGCTTGCGACTTTTTATGTCCCTCCTTTTCATTTCTTGCAAATATTTCAATCACAATTAAAGTGTTTTTAAGAGGTGTCAAACTTGCGATTTATATTCCTTGATGTTGTCTTCTTATAGTTTAAACATTTGGTGTCCCGATCGGGCCACCAAACTTTGGCATTTTCATGTTTTTACTGGCCCGACCACAACTTTTACTGGCCCCGGGCCATCGGGCCTACGCCAATTTCGAGCGTTGGTTAAAGGGTACCACACCATCATCACCCACCAATAATATTCTTATTAATAAAAGGTAACACCTTTAGTAGTTCATTCCATCAAAAAGTTCACAAAGATATGTTTCCAGAAAAAAATGTTTTGGAAAATGCATTGATCACCTTTCTAAAGCATGTGTTCATGGGTCTGAATTACGAAGACTAATTTGTCAAGAGCAATCAAATATCTCCAAAAGAACGCATGAATAGCATTGGCCCATTCGCCAATGTTTGGCCCGTACGGAACCAGGAAATTTATAGTGGTTCCGTAAGTGGTGGTAATTAATTGTTCTTTTTATGAATTACACAACTCTTTGCAAAATGTTGGATATCAATTTGATATCACACAACGATACTAATAGCATTGGCCCATTCGCCAATGTTTGGCCCGTACGGAACCAGGAAATTTAAAGTGGTTCCGTAAGTGGTGGTAATTAATTGTTCTGTTTATGAATTACACAACTCTTTGCAAAATGTTGGATATCAATTTGATATCACACAACGATACTAATCATAAAATTGATATGTGTTGTTCTTTGCCTGGTAGTCCCCTTAAACCTGCGGATTAAATTAATAAAATGAGTGTAATAGCCCCAGACCACTGCTCAAAAGAATTCCTACCTCTTTTCACATCAACGGTCTCCTGTTTGATGTATAGTTCAACACAGTTGTATGTTCCTTGATCATGTGACAGTGGATCATGTGACAGTAGATCAGGTGGTTCCGTTTTCAGTCCAGTGATCTTGACATTCCTGGAATCCTCCGACGCTTCATGAGTGCAGCTTTCTTTTTCAGACTCTGCCATTCCTAACAACAACAAAAAGAATGTCAAAGACTCAAAGTATCAACATCAGAACAACTACACATAAATACATATGCACTAAATAGAGTAGTACCTAACCAATCATTTGGATGTGGGTGGGTGGGACCAAGACTATTTTAGATTTAGAAAATAAATAAATTGGAAAACCCCTTCAAAATTAAGATTTAAATCAAGATTTAGTGTCAAAACTGCACTTTACTCATCTAAAATCATGTAATTGTAATATTTGAGTTTTCTGTCCATGTCAAAGATGGATTTCCAAAAAAAGAAGAAGTTTGGATAGGGAGGTGGGTTGGTGAGGTGAATGCAGTTACTGTAACCCCTTGTCTTGTAAGGGTGGGTGACATGAGCTCTATCCAGATGTTATTTGGATGTTTGGATTTTGTTTGGATTTTGTTAAAAGGCATGCGTGGGTTAGAATGGGTAGTCAGCAAATTCCAACTCGTGCTCCACCGTAATCTCCCGAGGTAAACTCACGATATGTGTTGAATCGATCGAAGAGCGGTGCTTCTTATGAAATTGCATGCAGCACACAGCTGGTATAGATCTATATACCGAGCGAATTGCTCGAGCTGTCACCTGAGCCCTGAGGCAATCGCTGATAAGATAAAAAAGCGACACTGTGAACTGTGAAGTCGGTGCGGTTAAGCGTGTTAATACGTAATAGTTTCGCTCGTAAACATCTCTGATGGAATTCCATTCGACCATGATTCGACTAGTACAAATATTTCGAACGCGATTCGGGCCTTCGTGAAGTACGACAGTTTGCGATCGCTACTTATAACTGAGCCAATGGTGATTACGTTAAAGTTAAAAAGTTAAAGTCTTTCCCGTACCAATGTTGGCACATAAGGCGGCGCCTATCTCCGTTTCAATAGCCCTAGGCCACACGTCTAGTACTAATTGTAGCGAAAGTTACAGAAGGGGGCTAGTCCTCTGGTAACTCGTGTGATTAACTTTCCCTTCTCCATTCTATAAATGCCGAGTGTCTGGCTAGAAGGCAGAAGGTACCATTTTTAAAGTCTTTGGTATGACCCGGTCTGGGTTCGAACTCGGGACCTCCCGTGCATGAGGTGGACACTCTAACCGCTATTAAAGCCACCATGCTCGGTAATGGGGATTACGTACCCTGCGTAAAAGTGCGCAATATGGATCCACGCGTCGAATATACCGGTCTGAATTCCCTTTAACTTTGCCAGGCCCCTAAAAAGCAGTCAGTAAATGGTATAATTTTGAATACTGCGTCCTACTGTATACCATACATGTACCAACAGTTTGACGGCACAAAACAAACATTAGATGCATAAAATCAAAGTAGGAATTATACGAGCAGCTGCATCAACTCATAAAGAACACATTTGATGTAAAATATCTTCAATCAACTTTCTTGTAAACCCTTCCGAAAAAGAAGCCTCTTCCCGACGCAAAATTGTGTGTTGTTACCGAACGTGAATGGGAATGTCATTGACATGTGCGCTGCCACAGATGAGCAGCAAAACGTGCGCGTAACACCTCAGAACATTTATTTTCTTCAGGAAAAGATGGAATTTGTTTGCTGAACATTCATGTATTACCCTCCAGCCTCCGTCATCAGGACCATTTATTACAATACATTGTAGATGTGTCCTCCGCCCCTCCGTTAATGCAGACTGTCAAATTGAACTTTTAAAATTTGAACATTTTTCCAATGTGAATTTGGCATGTCCGGAAATACAACCCGTTCAGCAATACAACCCCTGCTAAAGATAAGTGCTATACATATCAAACAATTCCTCTGTTCAGTTAAAATAATCTCACCTTGAGCAAGAGAGGTACAACTACAAGAAATATTGTCCCCTGTTTCTGAAGACTCCCTTGTCATGCTGGAATTGCTGGTGTTGGGCAAACAAAGTTTCACATCCTGTTCACCAGTCGCATCTGTAGGCATTGATGCAGTCACCTTCCCTTGATGGGGCTGGGGTGTCGTCATTCCATCACTCTTCCTCAATGACTTTGAAGTTGAAGCAAACAGAGAATTGTCCAACTCTGAATATAGCAAACGATCTGGGAAAGCATTGCTATCTGACCCTGATCTAGACAAGGAATTGGAAGATATCTGGCCAGAACAAAGTAACGTGTAAAGGTTGGATGCTGGCGTTGTTGTCTCTGTAAAGTTAGGCTCCGATTTGATGTTGGTGTCCATCTTCGTGATGATCGAGTGTTCCATTTTATAATCAGTGTATACTATTACTATACTACACTACACAGGCAAGCGCATAGCACAGACACAGCCAGAAGATCTGCACATGCACTTATTTAGGGTTCTGCATACCATGTATTTAAAAACAAATGTTTAAGAAAATGAAACAAAAACCTTGTCAGTAATGTCACCATGTTCATGGTTCAAGATTTCTTCTTATGCTTCCACATGTCGGAAAAGTCCACGATGTGCAT